>CACRXK020004608.1:15298-30966 GCA_902702795.2 Paramuricea clavata | reverse complement strand
CAATATTCAACATGTGATGATTTTTTTTCAACATATTTTGAACGTTGAAGTTGCGATGGGTGCTAAATTCGCGGCATGTTCAATGTCCGGTTTAACTTTAATGTCAAAACCACATGGGTGTTCAATGTCTTATTTAACTTCAATGTCGAAAGCACGTAGGTGCTGAATGTCTTATTTAACTTCAATGTCGAAAATATGTTGAATGTTCTGCATGTTCAATGTCCTATTTAATTCAAGCAATTTTTAATCAGGAAGCCTACGTCACAATAATGTGTTTTTCAGTAGGGTCCTGACATTGAAGTAAAATTAAAAAACATTTTTCTGTATTGATATACGGTTATATCAACACTCGTGGAAATTGGGAAAACTCGAAATTGTGTGAAAACACTCCGCCCTTCGGGCGTCGTTTTTCCACACAATTTCTCGTTTTCCCAATTCCCACTCGTGTTGATATAACTGTATATCAACACGGACAATGTTTTATATTTGTTAAGTGTCAAACGTGAAATGAACGGGAGTGATCTATTCGTTAACAGTAGTAAATTGTAGATTTTCTAGACTAAATAGCTACGTTGATTTTTAGATAAGGGACTGTACAAACGCAAAGAATATTTAGCAGAGAGATGTGTGTTTAAAATTTGGTTTCTTGCCCAGTTTAACACACCCACTTAGGTAAGGTGCTTACATGCAAATAACTTTTCTGCCATAAAGTACAAATATTTTGACAAGTATTCCATAATATATGCATCACACACGTAGCGACAACTCTTCTGGGATATAGACTCTTTGCAGCTTTCTATAATTATCTCTTTCTCACACAGCCCATATCGCGTATCGACGGCTATAAATTTCATACCTTCGGTTCAGTGCATGCTATGAAGACAGAAATACCACCAATCGATTCAGAAATAAAAGATCTACTAGTTCCAAACGATAGTTATAGTCATTATTAACATTGTAACGATTTATGGGCCTTTGAAAGTCAAACACGATAATATTGTATCAAATTACGCAATTGTCTGAACAAAATATAGACTAGCCATACCTTTTGCTGAAAATAACTTCGGCCCCTTCGCACATATCGTCTTTGTAATAGTCTTGTTCGAATCCCCATCAAAAACACTATTTAGAGTGTTATTTGCAAGCCTGTATCTTCAAATCTGTATCTTTTATCAATATATTTCCATTTCTTGTCCGACTGTGAGCTCGAAGTGAGTTAATCCCAACCGGAAATACGACTGAAAACCGTCAAAACAATGCGACGTTTGTATCATATGACCCTGGAAAGGCCAGAAATGGATTCGCAAGGTCAAATTGCACCTACACGCGTGAGTTTGACGTCATGCCGGCCAACAGGAGCTTCTTATTGGCCAATTATTGCACAATGTTCGCAAGTGCGAGTAAAACCGATATCTTGAAAAATTCAAAATAAATATTTCTAGTCGGCGTATACATACGAAACTTTCTACACTAAAGCGCTTGGATACAAAGAGTATTTTACACATATAGCCGTTCAGAAAATGACGAAAAGTTCAAGAGAATTCAAGATCTTGTAGATATAAATCGAGATATTCAAGATATATTCAAGAGATATTCAAGATCTTGTAGATCTAGAATCTTTGGCCAAGCGGTGAGTAAATATATGATTGTTTCGGTTTGTGTAATGCTCTGACGGCACTTGACCCCCCGTTCGAAAGGTTATTTTATTAGGATTTCAATGGTGGCTTTTATTTACAAGGGGGGTAAATACTCGCCGAGATATTTATATTAGAAAAATTGTGTCGTAATCTGATGCGAAAGGGGGTGGTCGAAAAAGAGTTAAATTAAACATTTGAGAATGTAACTCTGCAAAACTAAAAGCTTTCTTGTCTTTTTTGAAACGTATATTATTGGATTATTGCCTATTGGCAAGTTCTACCCTTCGCTTCTGAGATTTACAAACTATATTGAAATAATGCAAGTAAAAAATAGTGACAAACCATACATTTTCCGATAACGACAAAACGTGGATGCAAAACAATACCAATAATTACAATAACCACCGCGGTGATTACTTTTTAACAATGAGTTTAAGGATTAACACTGAAAATGCAAAATATGCATGGTGTGCTGTGAAGCGTCATAAGTCCTATTGAGTACATGCAGGGCTTGAAATAACGTTCCCAAAGTTCCCGATCATGGTAACTTTGGGAACCGAAAACATCAAACCGAAACCCTGCTTTCCCGCCGATCATAAGCAATTCCTTGCCGATCATTGATCGGTGATCAGTTGTTATTTCAAGCTCTGTCTTAACAATTTTGAATTGATACTGATTTCAAATGATTAAAGCCATGTAATAATTATCCCATGCAGCTGTTAGGAAGGGTGAAATTTTGAACGGAGGACAAAAATCCTAAAGAAAAGGTAAAGTTTCTAAAGGGGGGCGAATTTCCTAAAGGGGGCGAAAATCCTGGGACACCGGTTGTACTAGCCAGGATGGCGTGATTGATGACGAATCGCTTGTAAAAACGCGGACAAATACTTGCTTGAGTGAGACTTCTGGTATACCTTCCTTTTCTGTGGTGTTGTCATGGCAACACTGGAGCACAAGCCTGCGTTCAGTGTTGCTCATTTCTGAATACTTCATGTTAATTTAATGTTTAGAAAATATTGGCGAGGGGTTACTGCATGCATGCATGTATTTCTAGTGTTGTTACTAGTTACTAAATTTTTGTAGGGACTGTTTATAAGATAGAGACTGATTTGTCTGGCCTAGGTGGCCACCATAGCCGGGCCAGTTTGTGATTTTTTTCATAGAAAGCACTAAAAGCTGACTATTTGTTTAAATGTATTTTTATGTAATACATACTTTATACATTAAAATAATTTTATATTTAATATATGTGGTGTTTTCTACAAAGCAAAATGGATAACTAAAAATACTAAAATTAAATAGTGCATATGTACAGTACAGCCCTAATGAAAGTTAACATTGTGTAACGAGCGAGTTTGAGCGAGAGGCTATGGAGTGCGATTTGACTCCTAACGAGAAATCTGCGAGTTGCGAGAGCGAAGCGAGCATTCTTGAAACTTTTTAATATCGAGCGAGTGTTATCGAAAATTATCGAGTGAGTGTTCTCGAAGACTTTAATTAGACATCGAGCAAGGGTTCTCGAAAATTGTTTGTATCGTGGGAAATCGAGCGAGAGTTTTTACCAACATGTCGTGAAATATAGGATAATTGCTGTTGCCTTGCATGGCAAACGTCACATATTTTGACCGCATATATTTACCAGTTTCCTAAAAATATAACTATGATAGGGTGATAGCGGTTATATTATTTTGTTACTCACCTTTACACAACCTCAAGATAAACAAAATTCACTGGTTAAATCAGCGTCTATTTATTCGAAACTTGTATTTTTCAGCATCAAATATGAACGCGAAACGAATGTATATGCGTGTATACTGTATATATACAGTGGAGCCGGTGTCACAGCAGATTTGGACTCCCCGCGGATATGGAGCCCCTGGTCCATATCAGCTAGTGGATTCGGACCCCTATGGTACATATCCGCTAACTGATATGTACCCCCTTCCGCACAATTGGTCCCCCTAAAATTCACAAAAAGAAGTAGTTTTGAAACGATTTGCAGTTGAATGTGCATGGAAATTTAGGCATCAGTTTAATTTAAATTATAACTAATGGCATGACTCAACTATATTGGAATTTGCTTAATGACGAAAACAAGTATTGAGATGCTAATTTTATAAAAATTTAGGGTTGAATGGAATGCATCACTTTGTTATGGGTATGTTAAGCCAAAAATAATTTGAAATATATTTTCATTCTCCATTTTTATTTCAGCAGTTAAGAGTCAGAGCAGATAGCAATTCCAAGGAGTAAAATACTTGTGAAGGCTTCATGCGCTTCTCAGTTCTCGCACATTCCAAGATCATAGAAATAAACTCATGTAGCAGAAAAATTATAAATCATAAACATTGACGGAAGATTTGATAATCTAAAAATCTTCGTACGGTTTTTAAAATAAATCAGATGAGATTTATGACGATTTAAAACGCTTTCAGTACAATATTCAAAATACGATACGTTGCAATGATAAAATTCGCGAGAGGAGTCCAAATCCGCTAACAAGTAAAGACCCCCATAGGTCCATATTCGCTAGTAGATATGGACTCCCCGGTCCATATTCGCTAGAGGATTTGGACCGGGGGGTCCATTTTGAGGGGGGTCCAAATCTGCTGGGACACCGGAACGGGATACAATAGCCTGTCTGCTTCAAGCAAAATTTACATGCGCGTGCTACAGACTATGTAATTTGCATACCTCTACATATAGTACCGACTGTCGCAAGACAAAGACAGAAATTCTCCCCGCCAGTGTCTCACTATAGTACATCAAACCAGACATGCGACGGCTTTCAAGCTACGCAAGAGAGAATTAACTCTTTGCTTCAACAAAAGAAATACAAAATAATTGATCAGAAATAGTCGAGATTTTAAAGAAAGAAGACATTGTGACCACGCGACAGACGGTTGCAAAATATATACGGCGATAAGATGAAACAGAAACGGCTATGCAAAATAAAAACAATATTGGCCTACAACCGAAATTAGATTCTGAACGTAACATCTCGACTTTATCAATGGCAAGATGGAGACAAATGGTGAGCTTTGTGCAAATGTGCAATTGGTAAGAAAACCTACAACTCTTTTTATCATTTTTTATTCGTGAAAGAAGCCATATTATAAATTTTGTAATCTGGCGTAAATTTTACACACAGTATAGGGCTAAGAGAATTCTCGTGAATGGATGCATTGAGATTTCTCGTTGCAAGAATTCTTGTGAATGTTTGCATTGAGATTTCTCGCTTCTCGAAAAATTATTGTGTATCGAGTAACGCGAAGCGCATTTCGAGAAGCCTATCGAGCGAGCGAGAATTTTTATCGAGTGGGTTTCGAGATCTCGATACTCAAAACATTTTCCTCAATAGCATCGAGCGAGAATGGTTAACTTTCATTAGGGCCGTACTGTATATACCTGTTCAATGTTGGTATAGATAGTATAAAAATTCTGTTAATCTCTCGCTATTAGTTTCATTTCAATATATTGAACTTGTTGAAATATTTTCAACAAAAAATTCCATGTTTTATGAGTTTATTTTGATTTCGAAGTTCGAACCGGAAAGCAAAGCATGATCAACACACAAGTATACCGCATGTTCCACGTGGGATACGTTAAAACACGCAAGGATAACTTGTGACACGTGAGAATAACACATGTTTCAACAGACTTGTCGCAACATGACAATGGCCTGTTGCGGCCGGTCCCCAACAGGTCTGTTGCATGTTGTTGACGACAGCATTGCTGCAGCTCTGTCACAACAGCTTGTAACAGACCTGTTGAAAACAGCATTGCTGCAGCTCTGACAACAGCTTGTAACAGACCTGTTGACAAGCCGTTACATACCTCCAGATATGTGCTTGTTGACAACAGGATTTAACAGACCTGTTGCAGATCTATTCTGACTTGTGCATTTCTGGCTGTGTAGTAGATTTGCAAGTACTTGTGGGTGGCACCCTACATCAGGCTACATGTATATGGAAAATTAAAAAATTAGATCAAACTCTTTGAAGAAATGTTACTTGTTGGAAAACAAAAAATGTACACCTTGTACAAAAATCATTACTATTTATTGCTATGGCAACAATGAGAATATGGCTGATATATTTTTCTGTAGCACAGTGGACTATCTGACCGAGTTTTAAACAAATTCTGTAAAGCCAAATTTTTGAAAGATTAATATAATAATAAACATTCTTTTTTAAAATAAGGCCCAATACAGATAGTTTTAATTAATTAATAACAACAAGAAAATTCAAACTAAAAATTTGATCTAATTAACTGATTTTCCATATTTTTAGCAATTGTGGGGAGCCACCTTTAACACTTAAGAGCGTGTGTCTCTAAAAACCGCCCACTGACTTGGGGCTTGAAAAATAAATTTCTTCGAATCTTTTACCGTGAACTACATTTACTTTAACAACAAACAAATGCTGTTTGGAATTTTCAAAATATATTTAGTTTCAAAGTTTTAGCGACTTTTTGGTCTCGCACCGTCGCGGGAGAAATTCGCTGGCTAATTAAACGAAAAAACTGGCTGAATTTAAATAAACATAATTTCAAAAGTTTTGGTTCAAAATTTCTGATATTCACACCCAGCAGTGGAAAACTATCGTAATTTCATCTAAACTAACTTAGGTTTTCAGTTGCAGAGCATTTGTGACAATATTTAGTGACAAAGAGTGCCATGTCAAAATACGGTTTTCAAATCCTACTATTTTCTACGCTGAATTTCTTAAAAGTGGGACCTAATTACATACAGTGACTGGTATAGTTAGAAAGAGGACACTTTGAAGTACTAAAAACCGTAATAAAACTCGTCTGCAAACGCGATTTGAACAACTGAGAGGGTTTGAAATTTGATACTATTTATGGCCTTTTGTTTACATCAGAATGTCGCTGAGGTCGGACGTCTGAGTTCGTGTCACTGCTAAAAATGCGCTGTAGTTCTGCCAAATAATATTTTCTCATTGCCATTCTCTCAAAACAAATCGATAATGTCATAGTACTAAATTAGATTTCGTTATTTATCTTGCAAGATATTTAAATAGATGATATTAAACATATAAAATTGAATCACGGTAAACACTTGCAAAAAATGTCGCCCGGGGAAAACCCAACAAAAACACTTGCAAAAAATGTCACCCGGGGAAAACCCAACAAAAGCTTTTGTTTCGTATTAAACTATTACCTTTCCGGTAATTACGTCACAACTGCATGGAAGTGAGGCTGAGGGGCCAAAGCGTATGCCCTCTGGCGTATGCCAATACGTGTTTGCTTTGGCCCCTCAACCTCACTTCCACGCAAATTAACAATGCGATTATATATCTCTAATTTGGACTATATTTATCACTTACGAGAACCAACTTGCGCAAGTACTCCATAAATTTGGAATACATCCCGTGATACTTCCAGGTTAATGACATATTTTCCTTTGCAGCGACGTGCAGGCGCAGTGTGAGAAGGATGTTGGCATGTTAGACGAGGTCTCCAGTATCGGCCCAAGTTGTACCGGTGGTTTGGGCATACTGTCATAGAGCTTGTTTCTTCTCTTGATATCTCATGTACAAATCCCGCTCTTCTCAAATTCAGCTCGCGCTCGCTAAAACCAGATCTCGACAAACGGCAACTTGAAAGATGGTTTTGAATGTTCTCATCACAATCTTCTAAGCGTCTAATACCCGATTCACCCCGACACCCTCCGCATACAGTTGAACCGATAGCATTAAAAGAACACAATTTTGCAGCAATATAATTCAAAGATCAACTTCCCAGAAAGGTTCCAGAACTGAACTTTATAATTTATAGACTTTTCGAACTAAGCAATAGTTTAGTATGCTGTAACGCAAACTCTAAATATAGCATGTGCCACATATAGAATTTGCGCTGCATGCGGGCTTTTCCCCGGGTAGCATATTAATTTGGTCAAGTTGTTTATTTTAACATGCCTATTATTTTAAATCCCTTTGGACCACTTACGGTGGACATTAACAAAGAAGTATAGATTAGTACAATAGTGCTATAAACTTATTTGAGGAAAAGGTTATTTGGCAGAACTACAGCGCATTTTTAGCAGTGACACGAACTCAGACGTCTGACCTCAGCGATATTCTAATGTAAACAAAAGGCCTTAAAGAGTATCAAATTTCAAACGCTTTCAATTGTTCAAATCGCATTTGCAGACGAGTTTTATTACGGTTTTTAGTACTTCAAAGTGTCCTTTTTCCAATTATACTAGTCACTGTATCTAATTAGGTCCCACTTTTAAGAAATTCTGCGTAGAAAATAGTAGGATTTGAAAGCCGTATTTTGACATGGCGTTCTTTGTTACTAAATATTGTCACAAATGCTCTGTAATTGAAAACCTTAGTTAGTTTAGATGAAATTACGATAGTTTACCGGTGCTGGGTGTGAATATCAGAAATTTTGAACGAAAACGTTTGAAATTATGTTTATTTAAATTCAGCCCATTTTTTCATTTAATTAGCGGGCAAATTTCTCACGCGACGGTACGAGACCAAAAAATCGCTAAAACTTTGAAACTAAATATATTTTGAAAATTCCAAACAGCATTTGTTTGTTGTTAAAGTAAATGTAGTTCACGGTAAAAGATTCGAAGAAATTCATTTTTCGAGCCCCAAGTCAGTGGGCAGTTTTTAGAGACACACGCTCTTAAGTTAGACTCGCTAAATTATGGCACCAACAGTCTGGCATGTTTCTCTCTGAGCAATGCTGGTGAAGCCAACTGTCTCAAGAATATCAAGGTTAGATTCATTATTCATGATGGCAGAAACTTCATTGTCACTTGCAGCACTTGACAACTAAAAAGTTATGCAACCTGGGCTTAAATAATGTCAAAAGATTTCTTTCAATCAGCTGAAGAATGTAAAATATATTATGGAGCAGTAATTCACTATCATATAGAAATTTTGTTTAATTAATTAATTTATCCATTGCCATGCCGAGGCGTATCTGGTTTGGGGGGGGCGTGAGTTCAAAACTTTGGGCCTCTTTCATTTTGGAGCCTTCCACCCTTAAAAAAATTTCAGAAAAGTTAAATTTTTTCAAAAAATGTTGACAAGGTCAACATTTTTTTGAAGAAAAACTTCTCAAAAAGTTTTCTGAAACACTATTTTGAGATAATTGGGTGTTACAAATACTTTTTCAGACCTTTTCCACCCTCAATTTTTCAGAAAAGGTCTTAATATTTAATACGTTTTGCAATTACTTTATGTATGCCTATTATATACTATTTTGCAAAGTACTTTATGTATGCCTATTATAAGGTCCCAAAAATGGCGAGAAGGAGGGACACTATATGTATATATCTATGTTCAGGGGCGGATCTAGGATTTTTCGCACGTTAGTCAAAATTTTATGACGTCATCGATGACGCAAAACGTGATGACGTCATTTGACATGACGTCATTTGATGTCAGGATGATAGTCCAATTTTTGTGGAAGTATAGATATTTTGTTTTATCAAACTACAAATGCGTAAATGACATAATTTTCGTACCTGCCAATGTTCAGCATATAATATATTAATATATAGACTGTTTCGCCCTACAGTGTATACCTTGGTTCATCAGCATGCCTATAGGAAACACGTTTACCAAAAATAGTAAACCGTGATCCAACAAGGACAGCTTCTTGAAAAAGCTGAACACAAGCACAGGTTTCTGGCTCCTTAAAACCAGATTGCTTGCCTTCACACCTTTTGCAAGAGCAAAAGGAGTTTGGCTAGAACTTAGAAATGGGTGACAATAAAATGAACAATGAATACCACCTAAAATGAGCAATCTGGTTTTAAGGTGCCATAAACCCACCTCACACCTTTCACCGCAGCAAAAGGAGCTTGGTTAAAAATGGATGACAATACGGGACATTTCATGGATGTGAAATTGCCTTGTTTTTCCCTTTAGTCCCTTCCCCAGTCCTATTACTAACCTAGCTATGTCTAATCTAATTAAATTCATCATCTTGTTATATATCTGTCCAGCTATGAAAATGTATAATATCGCAAGTGAAATGGTGCCTCAAAGCTGTAGCTTCAGTGGAAGCCAACTTTTATTGAAAACAAGTTTATTTTACCTGGCATTTTAAACATATTTTAATCACAGTCGATTCAAATACAAAATATTTCATTACAAATGACTATTACTTTACTTATCTAGTTATCTGAAATATTAAATTGGCAAGGTTTTTAACACAGTATTGTATTATTCCGATACTACGCTTATACATACTGTATTATACACTCACTAGACAGTCACATACTATCAACATGGAGTTTGTCTGTCAGGGCCTGAAATAATGTTCCCAAAGTTCCCGATCATGGTGATCGGCAGTCATGACTTTCCCTGCTTTTTCAGGTTGCAAACCATGCTTTTCCGCCAATCATAAGCAATTTCCTGCCTATTATTGATTGGTGATCAGTTGTTATTTCAAGCCCTGGTCTGTTGAAAAATTTAACTGGTTCAAGATGCAATGGACCTGTCTCAAGCCAATGAGATCAGACCCGATATTTGGCATCAGCTTTTGTCTACAAAGCCTGAATAATGTTTGGGGGGGGGGGGATTTGGGAAGGTGGTGATCTTGAAAGGCTAAGTTTGGTTGATGATGAAGAACCAAACCCCAGGAAGTTTTTTCTGTCAGTGTTGTGTACAAGAGTGAGGTTATTAATTGCTATTGGAGGCGAGAGTGGTCTTTTTGCAAGCTGAGATATTTAACTTTAACAACATGTTCCAGAAAATTTATCAATAATATGTTTCCTACAGTACATATGTTAGGAATAATTTCCTGGTGAACTTGCATCATGACCAAGCCAAGTCATTTAATTTAAGTAGTCTTCAACCATAGTGCTTCGCTTATAGCCTTTTAGTGTCCTATAAGTGCTGAAATAGACCTTTCACACTTGCACTGTAAACATTTAAACTCTCAAGGTCAAATTAGGTCATTGTCAATGCTTAGGAAACAGAGCTATACAAGCAATTGCCAGTTGCATCAGATCTAAAAATATAACCAAAGATTATATTATTATTATCTTTATAAAGTACATTTGCAGAGCTATTATCAGTCAATCAATACTCTATAATGCATTTACACAATAAATATTTTTTATCCAACATGATCAAATATTTGAGATCAAATTTCTGCCACTTCAGGTGTTTTAATTTGATACACATAATGAATATGTATGCAGTATATAAAACTTTGGACCTAACCTCACATAATTATGCAAATCGTACGTTCAATTCAACGATTTATTGTTCAAAATTCAAACCACTTTACCTTATTGCCATACACCTCTTTATAATCTCCTGAAATAGACGACGAGAATTCGAGAAATCAACACATCTCAGCTAGATAGTTTCGGCCAAGACAATTTTCTTGCATCCATCGAATTTATCTGCTTGAAATATTCTCCACAGAACACCAGTAAGCATTCCTTATCGCCACTTTCAAATAACGATCTAACCTTTTCAAAATCTACATCGTTCATTTCGATAATAGTAAATAAAATTATACAAACGAAATAATTTCCTTGTAAAATTGTACAGAACTGCAACAAAGCTACCAGGTGCACAATGCTTCCAAATTGAAGAATAGAAGGTAATGTCGAAAGCAAAGACAAAATACTTTCTAGAATGAACGTTTCTAAGTGTGTCCAAGATCCTTGCAATGGTTCGTGTCCCATTTCCTTTTTTAGATATTCTTTGCTTTTCGCTCTTTTGTACGGCGACGGATTTACCCTTTTTCGTTTTCCACTTTTCGTTTCATCATTCTGCGTTGGTGCTGGAAGCTCTGTTGTTTGATTATGGCAGTTGTAACACTCGCATGCACTCGTACATTTCCAACCATTCATAAGGCACCTACATTTGGACTTCCTTACACCATCCGTACAGGATTTGAAAAGGGGATCAGATTTCTTTTTTCCTTTACCACAAGAGCAACTTATAATATTCGAAGTTGATTGGACGGTGGTTATTTTCTCTTTGTTTTGGCAGCCTTTGCATTTGCATTCTCTGGAACACACATCTCCATTAACAGCACACGAACAACATGACGATTCATTTCGTACGCAATGAACCATTTCGGCCTGTTCCCGCTTGCTATTTTTGCTACAGGTGCAACGTGTTAAACCCCGGTTTGGATTTTTCTTTGATGAGTCTAAAAACAATTCAACTATTTTAGATTGTTGATTATTATCATATGGTGGAAGATAGGAAACATCTATATATTCCACAAAGTTCCCACATATCTTGAATGGAATATTAGTTAAACATAAACCAAATGAAAATATTCTAACCCATTACATAAATTAAAATATTACGATTTCCTGTATTATATATAGCAGAAGGAAGGATGGGCTGTGCGATGAAAAATTGTATGAATGCATGCTGACAGTAAAATTGAAAAACCTCTCCCCTATAGTACCACAATCACACTTCCTAAGGAAGTATACGAAATATTGTTAGTATGCTTTGAAAATCACATTGTCATAACATACCTTCACAGCTAACATAACGTCATGGCTTCGTTAAATTATAGTGACCAAGTCCGCTACTCGAATAAGCTACAAAAATAGGGTACTCTACTTCTAGTCCCAAGCCTGATAGGTTTCTGACTAACGTATTTTGCTTAACTATATCATCTACAAGCTGTTGACCAATTTTTTCTGTGTATATTATGTTATTCAGTCCTTTTTATTAGTTGCAGCAATGGAGTATCAAACACATTAAATAAACGGTTTTGGTTCGCAGTGTTTATTCGCTCCAGTACATTGAGCATTTAATTTGAATGTTTAAGTATGGTTTCGGCAACATCTACTTGGCAAAAATCGTCAACTGAGTCACCAACCAGCAGTAAAGGTGATTCCACAGGCTTCGTTTGGGACTCAGTTTAGGTTTCTTGATTTACCAATATATCTTGATCAGAATTGGTTTTGTCCAAATTACTTTTTGAACTGACAGCCGGTTCCTTGCCGCATTGCAGCACGGATTTAATTGGAATAGATATGTGCATCCTGGTATTTTTGTCATGGTGATATCGTTTTCGTTTGCTGTTTATTGTGTAGAAAAGACAGCAGTTGCCAGTTCAGGACCGATTGTTGACGATCCATTCATTCATAGAAGTTCCTTCTCCTGGATTAATATCCGAAAGGCATCCTTTGCGAACATGTATTTCAATTTTATTTATTTCGTTTTTTGTTTTCTCATATTCAGGTGAATCCAGCACATGTTTCCATCTTTGCTCAAAGTTCTCTATATTTTCTTTTCCTATAGGCCTACTTGATAATAATTATGAATATGTGCGTAGTTTATTTACGTGAAATTCATCAACTTAAGTCCCAAGGGTTAATTATCGATGGTTTTAGACCCAACTCTCGACTGTGAAAATATGCGATTAATACTAACATTTTTTATCTGAATCGTATTTGCTGATTTTTTATCCATTCAGCATGTACAATATATCATTCAACAGCTAAAAGCCTGATCTTTCCAAATATGAAAACAAATCTCGGCCATACGCATACTAATTCAGACACAATAGCACGCTAAAGTTCGATTACCTTTTATTATATAAAGTAATAAAAGTATAGTGCTTTAAGCCCGTTCTCCACTAGGCGAATTTGTTTGTGCGAACAGAACTGATCCAACTGATTCGCGAATTTATTCGCTTACCAATCACATTGCCAAGATTTGTTTTTCGCTTCGCGTCGCGCAAAAAAAATCGCCTAGGGGACAACGGGCTATCTGCAGATTTAAAGCGCTGATAAAACTTATTCTCTCACATGTGAAAATTATCACTTTTCAATTACTGTTTTACTTTTCTGTCCATATTAACACTTTTCAAAGACTGTCCTTTATATAATAAATCGAAAAATACCGGGTCATCCTTTGCAAAATCTAGCAGTCTAATGCAGGGTAATGCAGTCTAATGCATTCTAATGCAGGGTAATGCATGGTAATGCAGCCTGATGCAGTCTAATGCAGTCTAATGCATGCTAAAGCAGTCTAATGCAGTCTGATGCATGCTAAAGCAGTCTAATGCATGCTCATGCAGTCTAATGCATGCTCATGCAGTCTAATGCAGGGTAATGCAGTCTAATGCATGCTAATGCAGTCTAATGCAGGGTAATGCAGTCAAATGCAGTCTAATGCAGTCTAATGTACCATGATGCACCCTAATGCAGTCTAATGCAGTCTAATGCACCCTGATGCAGTCTAATGCACCCTAATGCAGTCTAATGCATCCTAATGCAGTCTAACGCAGTGTAATGCTGTCTAATGCATGCTAATGCACCCTAATGCAGTCTAATGCGTGCTAATGCAGTCTAATGCATGCTAATGCAGTCTAATTATAAGTAATACCATGGTTTTTAAGAATATAGTGATTAAATCTCCCGCAAACCGAGGGAGGTTTGTGAAAGTCCCGAAAAAAAGGGACCCGAAAATTTCGTTTCATAAACACTTTAAAGGCACAGTTCAGCCTTTTGAATGATGGTTTTTAAGGTGCATTTCACTCCTTTTACATTAATTGAAAAAACTAACTAGGAATATCAATTAAGCATAATTCAAGATCAGCAAACTTAATGTTTTTAACATTTTTATTGTTAAAAACATCGAGTTTACTGATCTTGAATTATGCAAAATTGATTTTCCCAGTTAGTTTTTTCAATTAACAAAACTATGTGCCGTTCTGTCAAGGATTGATTTTATTTCTTTGGTCATGAATTATTAATTAATGTGTTCGGATCTGAATCATTCAACTTGCATGACTTTCGATTAATAAGAATTATGGATATAGATGCTGGTTTAAGTTATAATAAGGAAAATGATGATACACTTGTTAACAATGTTTGCATTCAAATTATTAGAAGCGAATATTAGTGTTACTATAAGAAAACGAAAATTATGAGAAATATAAATAACTTTTTTGTGGACACTCGACGTTCTTTATGAACATTAATTGATAATTATGTACTATCTAACATATCAATTCTTATAGTTAGAGTATGTGCAAGAACAACCATCTATTAAATATACACATATAGGAAGTGACAAATGAAAACAGCTTTAACAATATTAAATGTCTTTGTATCTACTCGGTCGAGAAGATATGTATCACAGTTACAGTCCGGGACACCGGAACTGGGGGGGCAGGGGGGCTGCCCCCCTTGCCTTTTGCTAGGGGGGCAGGGGGGGCAGAAGTGCCCTTTTAGTTGTAAAATACTATGTGTAAATCACATTTCCAACGATGTTTTTTGTAGGAAAATCATGAGATTCAGACAATTTATAGTTTATACTATAGTTATAGTATAGTTTTGCCTTTTGCTAGGGGGGGGGTAGATTTTGAAGTTTTGCTCTATAGAGGTGACCTTGGTGTGCATCCGCCCCCCTTTGCTTTATTATCGTTCCGGCGTCCCTGGTTACAGTTATCTTTTTCGAGCAATGTTAATGAATTTGACAAGTTTTTATTTGTGTACATGACATGACTTGGAAGTTGGAACCAAATCTGACTGATATTCTATATAGACCCTATAGTACAACCTCGTACCCAGGAACTTTCTTTGGGAAAGACCCTGGCATCGGCTGGTCATGTGACTCCAATTAAATGTTGTTCCTGTGTGAGGGTGGGTGAATCTCACATATATACAATTCTTAATTTCAAACAAGTTTCGATAATTTAATATTTGTATTGTCATTACGGGGGTAAAGATTTCCGAGTTGACTACAGCAATTTGGCAGTGTTATGTGCTACATTCTCAAATGTACCTATCATAGCCATGACTGCGACAGCTACCAAAAGTGACAGGGAAGAAATAAAGATATTGTTGGACATAAAATATTGCAGTGAAGTTGTTGGCAATCCTGATCGGACAAACATAACATCAACTTCGTACCCAGGGTCCCCGTGTTTAAAGGTTCTGGTGCACATGGAGGGACCCTGACAAACTCTGATTGCCAGGTTACCAAATAATCCAAAAATCTTGGAGTATTTGTCGACCTGGCCTTTTTCAGCATTGGCATAATGGGG
>CACRXK020004608.1:0-15278 GCA_902702795.2 Paramuricea clavata | reverse complement strand
GGGGAAGACTCATAATAAAAAATATTTCACAAATACAAGTTTTTATCAAAGTCAGCTGTTTAAAAGGATTTTTATTGCACCTGTCATACGATTTATCAAATTTTGATATCATAAGTGATATTTTGAAGTGGAAAGTCATTCAGTTATTGGTTAATATCGACAAATTTGAACTCCCAATCGGCCATGGAAAGGTATAAATCTATATACACAGCTATGGATATAAAAAAACAGGTAATGTATTAAAATACCACCATTATGTTAGAAATATATTCTCATGTATGTATATAACTTGAATGTCTACAGATTTAAAAATAAAAAGCAGCCGTCCAGCAACTAGTAGGTTCCTAAGCCCATGTTTGTAATGTTTTGGGCTATTAAATAATGTTTGTAATGTTTTGGGCTAATTAAAAACATTTAAAAAAATAACTTAAAACCAAACATAGTAAAAGTTTAAAAATTTGATAACTACATATAGCTATTAAAGCATACAACGTTTCGTTTTTTACAATACAACATCTTCAGAGCCATAAATGTTATCTATTAATTTTTTTACTTCAATTATGTTTGGTGCAATTGTGCCCTGCTTTTTATCTTTAAACTCTTTAAGTGGAAATGCACCCTACTTTAGTATTTTATTCTGTCTGACACCATACAATTTTACTAGTCAAGTGGAGAGTGCTGGCACTCAATTGGTTAAATGAAGATTTCCATCTGGTGTATCAATTAGCCTTTCTCACAAAGGTTTAAATCCACCATTTTTGGGTACTATTTTATAAACAAATTAATGTGAAAAATCTAAGCAATATGAAAACAATTTTTCAAATATTTAACTGTAAATTGATTGAGGCCACTCCAAATTAGACCTTAGTTTCCCATCCGGCCCTTATTTCAAATAACATGCGAAAGATAAACCATGACATTATACCATGAAATAGATATGCATTTTAAATATCCATTCAGCCACATTTCTATGCAATGTTTTACAGTAGATTTTTATAGTTTTTACATTTACAGTATTTAAAATTTGCCATACCAGTATAAGTTAGGATAATTTACTTGAATCGACAGTATCTAATGTAGCTTCGAATACACAACAGTCATATATGCTAACAAGAGAATTTGGCAGGTAAACTTGTTGGCCCATTATATGACAACACTGACAATATCTCCTTGTCAAGTAAAATCGTCTGGCATTAGATCGAGTATGGTAATTACTTTAAGAGTAAATTTCTCTACATTCCCAATACGTATACAATGGTTATTGACTTCTACCTAATTCTGTCTGGTTCATCATGGCATGCTTCATCTTGTTCTTCCAAATCACCATCTGAATCTTCAGTTGTTGGTTGATGGGTGATGGGATCTTCTTTGTCTGGGTCTGGGGTGACAAATTGGTCAACAAATGCACCAAAAACTCTGTTGAAGTACTCCAATTTTCTTTCTTTTTCCATGTGGATGATTCCATGTGGATGAAGAATGTAAGCTTTCCCGACGCTTAACAGGAACAGTTCTGAGCCTTCATACGACTTGCATGGTCACCTTTTCCGGTGTTACATTCCGTCGGTTGTATTTTTCTCGGAAGAACTTCAAAGTGCCTACTTCTCTAACTGACCCAGGCTTGTGAAGCAAGTTGTAAACAAACTAAATATGCAAATAAATGAGTAAACATTATATTGGTAATAATAATATCTTGGACTGGTATAATATAATATATAACATTATCCTATTAAGTGGCAATGCACTCCAATTCACCCTGATGTTTTTTTTCTGTACTCTATCTAACGCCAGGTGATTTTACTCAGCAAGTGGAGTGTGTGGAGACCATTGCATTTGCAGCTTAATGGACTAGACCTCTGGGATTATACAGTATTCATAATTGTTAGTGCAGTAATGTAGTTAACATGTAAACCATACCACAATTTTGTTTTATTACCATCTAATACTTTGGAGGGATGAGAACAAATTGTGGGTTTATGTCTAACAAGATTTAAAAAATAACGGGAAGGAGCAAGGGCTTGCTTGTTTACAAGGTTGTATTTTTAAATCCACATTAAGCTGCACTGTGTTTGTTTTAAAAAAAAATGTTTGTTATTAGACAGAGTCAAATCACCTGGTGTTAAGCCAAGTAAAATTATAAAGTCAAACGTTGCATTGCACTTCATATGAATTAATCAAACCTTACACCAATTGTAGTCAATTGGCAAATGGCTTGTTCCCCTTATTATCTGAATATAACTATTTCAGATCCATCCCCGGAGATGTGAAAAACTAACTTCACATTAATGCACTATCAGCATACGTTTCTGACATGTAATTGCATAATGAAAAAAAAACTCACAAGTATCATGGTAGTTGTATTCAGCAAACGCAATAAGGGGAACTGGCCATTCCAATTACTTTCATCACATTCGATATTTACAGCATGATTATTTTTCTCAATACCTGTAGGTATGACATCTTAGTGTGGAATAACTCTGAGACAAATGGACTGCAGTGATCCAGTCTCTCTTTGGCAGTATGTGATCCAGCTCGCAAGTCCTTTGCTCCACAAACCTGACTCGGGTCATCTGATCACCACCAAATGGAACTGATACGACTTTCATATGCTCACTTTCATCCACCCTATTGTAATGCACTCTCGGTTGATCTGGTAATGACGACTGCCCTTCAATCGATACGGGTTGTTGTTGCTTCTGCTTGGCTGGTTTCTCGATAACTTTCGCCTTGGTGTAACTATCCTCCATTCCAGCTCGTTTTCATAATAATCGAGGATGTCAACTATGTCGCTGTACTTCTTCTCGTCTTTCAGCTGCATGGGCAGAGGAACAATGATCGATTTTTCTGACATCTCTTTCTGGTATTTATGGGGAATGTGTTCTGTTATCACACTCTTGAAGAACGATAAACTTTGGATACCAGCGACAAGGACTCTTCCAACCAACACTTTAAAATCTTCCCGTAGCTTAATTTCTTCTTCGTCACTAAGTAGGAAAACTGAGTGCGGAAGCTTTATGATATCTCTTCGAGGTGCATTTGGTGAAAGATTTTGGCATGGCACTCTTTCAACAATCGGGTTGGATGCAAAGTAATGAAGATCTTGATTCTGATGGAAGGATTGCATCTCATGAACATGAATCTTCATATCCCAGTTATCACCAGTGCCTTGCAGATTCTTACCGTCCTTAACAGCTTTAATGACACTGTCTGAATAGTGGTTGCCAATTATATCTAAAAGATTGGTCTTGCTTTGATGCGACAAGGAGAAACCCATTTTTTGACATTGTCTGCCCTTACGAAAATCAACACTATTTTAACCCTATTTTATCCCTATTTTACTTTCTATTTTATTCCTATAGAAAAGCTATTTTATTTTTTTTTGAAACAAAAAATAGCCTATTTTAAATAGATTTTATTTTTCTGAATCGGTGAAGCACAGATTAAAATAGGTTTAAAATAGGATATAATATATTTAAAATAGAGTGCAAAATAGAAATAAAATAATAAAGTAAAGTGAAGCATTGGTAATAAAATAGATTTTAAATATACATAAAATAGGTTAAAAATAGTCGAAAATACATATAAAATAGTGGATCAACTGCAGTATATTAACTAAAAATAGTAATAAAATTACTTCAAAAATAGCAATAAAATAGTTTAAAAATATGAATAAAATACTGATAAAATAGTAATAAAATAGTAGAATTTAAAATACTGATAAAATAGCGAACCAAATAGTAAAAAAATAGTTCAAAATTCTTATAAAATAGTATAATAGTAATAAAATAGTTATAAAATAGTTATAAAATAACAATAAAATAGCTATATAAAAATAGTAGCACTGTAACATAGTTACTTTATAAAGTAATAAAATTGTAGTATGATAATTAAAACCAGTTAAAAAATAGTAATGAAATAATATCAAATTAGCTGAAAACTAGCAATGCAGTACCATGGTTGACAGGTATATTATCGTTTAAAATTGTATAAAATAATACACATAAAACAGTTTGTATTCTTATTAGCTGTCAATGCTAGGTTGTGGCAGTTTAAGGGCGGCAGGGGTGAATGTGGCAGTTTAAGCAGTGTCAAATCAATGGCATTGTTTACCACAGTCAGAGTTACCAACGTTTGAGTAACTGTAAGGAATCTATTACACGATTGGGTTTCAAATCAATTGCAGGATGAGCAGTCTAGTAGTCTACTAGCAGTTAGACCCATGCCACCAAGCATCTTGCAGATCAAGCAGTTATTGCCAATACATGCGAGCTTAATTGTCAGTATTAAAAGGTGAAAAATGGGCAAGCAGACCATAGTCGATAAGCAAAATTGTCTAGCTTGAGACCTCACAGTTAAATATTGTGTGCAGAACTTAAAGTAGGGAGTGTTAAGGAAAATTACATCTAAATATGTCAACATGAAACATCATGGGCATGAAACATCATGAGTCTAGCTGGACACTTTCCTTGGCAAATAAAATTGTCCAACATTAGGCAAGATACAAAAACATTTAAATATTAACAAACTGCTGAAAATTGGGCACTTCGCAGTGAAATGGGTAATTTTATTTAAAAAAAATATTAGTTCACCCTTGTCGTGACTTGCCGGGGTGTCTCTAAAGATATATATAAAATGTAGCCCAAAGGTTGTTACATATATTATTAAGCAGATCATGCAGGTGGTATAGCTAAATGTATTCATATATTATAAACTTTGAACAAGCAAACAAAGGACTTTGACTGTTTCCAGTTAGAGCACTTCCATAATCAAGTTGCCACACAACAAATTGATCAAATTGACATTTTTACCTATTAACCGACCCACCCGGCATTAAAAAATTCAAGCATGGCATACAAAGGAAATTGAAATAGACCACTTCGGCGGTTTTGTGTTAAGTGGAAACACGTGCTCGAGAAATCGGAAACTCGGACAAACATGGCGGAGCGTAATAGAACAATATAGAATGGTTACGACTAAAAAGTGCGCTTGGGGTACTTGTAAAAGCGATTCACGGTATCCTGATCGGTTAAAACGAAACAGTAATGGAGCTGATATCTTTTTTTTACATTTTCCTGGGACTAAATACCATAGCGCAAAGCGAGAGCACTGGATACGTGCATGCCACAGAGGCGATGGATTTGTATGTACGAAGGATAGTTATATATGTAGCCTTCATTTTGTTGGACAAAATGGTCCTACTGAAGAACATCCAGACCCTGTATCAGCATTAACTAGTACGGAAAATGTAAGTACTAATCCTTATCTCCGCCTAGCACATAAACGCAGCATTAAAATGCATACGATATGTAAATATCTATATTATCCCTTGACCTTTGTTGTTCATCAGACCATGTCGTGTATTTGTAACACGAGGGCTAGAGTCATGGCTTATAATTCGTATCTAAATTCTGTAGGCTGAAAAAATGAAAAAAACGGAAAGAACCAGCGCCAAGGATATATACCCAGCCAATCAAGCGAATTCGCATCTCGAAAATAGATGCAGCTGAGACACTTTTATCCTTAAGTGAAATGGAACCGGCCAACAGTCCGCAAACCAATAACAGCAATCGACTGTTTGATGAAAACTTGTCACCTCGCATTAGTTCTGATTCTGATTGTTTGAAGGAAAAGGATGCTGTTGTTCAGACAAACATAACTTTGGAACACATAAAAACATATTCCACTGAGTGTCTAATCAGCACTACTGAGATGGAAAGATGTTTGTTCATGAAAAATGTGGCTAATGATACACTTCATTATACAGGTAAGATTAATAAAATTATAAGTGTGTTTTTGTTTCACACAATGCCAGAGAGTGTAGAGCAAATAGCATAATGTAACTTACCTGAAGGGTCTTTATATTCAGGTGATTTCACCTTTTTAGGATGAAACTACCATGGTGAATGCATAATGAGGTAATTAAATAAAACTGTATTATATTTTATAGGCCTATCATGGGAATGCATTCAAATGCTACATGATTTTGTGAAAGAAAAGGCCACACGACTCATTAAATGAAAGGGAAAAAGAAGACAGCCAAATATAAACACGGAAAGAAGAATGATGCCCAGGTAAAGAGACTTTTAGATAGGTTTATTGCAATATATATTATACACAATTCCCCCAAGTACATGGTACTATAAGATATTCCTCATATTCGGTCATTAGACAAATGATGAGATTTATTTTAGGTCCATGCATGGACATGCGTACTGATAATTTCATTTTAATGAAATACATTGTATTTTTCTGCAGACTTACAAAACCAGTAAATGGGCTAAACTTTCCACATATGAGTAACTTGTGTTTACATTGGTCAGAATCAAAAGATGTCCAAGTCTCAAGATGTTATGTGATTTATTTGGCATATCACAAAGTGTCGGGAGCAGTTTGTTCATAACATGGGTGTTGTTCCTTGAAAAAGAGTTACAATTATTTGTTCCTTTTTCTACCTTGAAAGACATGGAAGGAATAAATCGGCCCGAGGTTTATCAAAGAAATCCTGGTCTTCGAGCAATAATTGATTGCACTGAATTTTATATACAAAAACCTTCCCTACCATCAAGTCAGCGACGTACACACAGCAGCTATAAGGGCGGAAACACCTTTAAACTGTTCATTGCTATTTCACCAGTACTGCATATTAACTATATTTCCAGATTATATAATGGTTGCATAAGTGACAAAGAAATTACAAGGAAATGTGGATTTCTTGAATTACTCGAACCAGGTGATGAAGTAATGGCTGATAAAGGTTTCAACATACAAGATTTACTTGCACTACATCATGTACGCTTAATTGCACCACCCATTATGTACAAAGGTAACATTGGTACTCACACAGCAACAATGACAAGGCGAGTGGCAACGAAGAGAATCCATGTTGAAAGAATTATACGAAGTTTAAAGTCATTCGGTATCTTACAAGGTGTAATACCATTGACTATGAAGTCATATATTGATTCAATAATAGCTGTTTGTGCAGCATTTGTAAATTTGCAACCAAAAATTATTGCACAAAATTCAGAACATTGAGACAATGTACCTGTACCTAGTTATTATTCATTCTATTAACATATCATGATTATATTGGGTAATTACATTTTATATTTGAATCACAAGAATTTTGTCAAGGTAAAGTTAAAAAAGATGAAATTAGTAATAGACCTTATGCATAATTACGTCACGACTCACAAGGCTTGATTTCCCAGTGAGGAATGCTGGTCTTAGTAGTTATCACCCGGGAAAATTAAACAATTCAAAATGGCCACCATCAAAATTTTCCCAGGCTTATAATTGACTACTAAGACCGATAGTGAGAATAGGTCTATTGACCGGTCTATTCAGGATCTGTGTAGATCAAACAATGTTTGCAGTGTTCTGTGCCAGTGTTGTCTTTCAGTTGTAGCATCCTCTACTGTAAACCATTTATGCACTGCAGTAACATATTCTTCTGGATGTTCTTCATATTTTTCAATATCCTTAAATTATAGGATGGGTAATGAGCATAGTAAATTATACCTCTTTAGAGAACATATATTATTTTTGTATGTGGTGTTATGCATACATGTTTGTGATGTTACTCTGAGCGAACATATCCACACCGGGAAAGCTGAAAAGTTTGCTTTACCTGAGGTCGCGGGTTCAATCCCCATCGCGGTCAAGCAAACTTTTCAGCTATGTTATTTATTATACATTACCTTTAGAAAATGTTTGATAAACAGTGATACATGAACAGCACAGTTATTCGAATCGATCTCTTGCTGTGGGACCTACAATATAATAGAATGCATTTGATTTGTTGCTGAATACTGTAGATATACTTTGTATAGTCATGTTTAAAAGTTCATATTATCACCATTAAGTGAACATGCACCTACCTTTAAAATCTGATTAGAGCGATGTATTCTCTTGATGGTGCTTTGTTTTTCAAACAGATAGTCTATGTATCTTAAAAATAAAAAGACTACATTTCAGTAATTCTACCAATTTAACTGTGAAATTGTTTTGAGATACCATACAATAGCATGTACCGTGAAATGTAGTCAAACTCTGATTTCCTAATGTCCATATCCCAGGTCAATGAGTCCAGTATGAGAATGTGCCTAATTGAAATAATATTATTATGTACGGTATATGCAATCAAGTCATATGAAACAATTAAAAATTACCGTGGTGATATAATAACCAGAAACCAGTGAAGGCTGCAAAACAAAAACAATCTATTTAGTACTAGTACAAAAACAACTCTACATGTTTCCCATGAACATTATTCCTTTTCTGATGTTATACCATTACGTGCCAACTGGTACTCTCCTCTTGATGAGTGAAATCGTCTGGCATTTAGACAGAGATGACATATATTACCTTCTATTGACAGGAACAAACACATAATCTTTTTCAAGTAAATTAGCTTTGAAAAATTGTTCTGCAGCTTGATTCCTTTCCAATCTAAATAATTATCAAATATACACAATATAACAATTATAGACAAACAACTAGGTAATATTATATAATATGTGTTGGCTTCTGAACCTGGTTGATGTTCGCACTCTCAAGTCCTGATCTCCAACAAGAATTGAATAAAACAAAGTGTCAATAACAGGGAATTCACAGCAGTGATCACTGAAATATAAATTTAATGCAAAGTTTGATAAAATTCTTAATCTTTAACATCTTTAAATTGTATAATATTTTATATATACCTTATCATTACAGATAGACTTGTATCTGTTATAAGTTCTCCTGGTTTCAGGCTATAGATGTCCTCTTCCCTTACATCAAATCCAAATAAGACCATAGACTTTTTCTGGCTATTGACGTTTGCCTTCGATATTTGTTCAACATCAACAGTTTTAATGTCTATATAAATTAGGAAATGAAATAATGTGAATTGCCACTTAACCCATTGAGAGAGCAAGGCAGGTGGCAATTACTTTACATACATGTAAAAACTGTTATACCTGTTTCACATGCAAAGGATGACATCTTTTCACTGGTATCCACCACATTTTGTTTCTCAGAACATTTATTTTCTGTCCTTGTATTTTCAAAATCTAATAAAGGCATTATATAAATCCATCTGATTAATACTGAATCAGTTATTATTTTTAACCATATGTGCTCATTTTTATATTGGATTATCAGGCACACTTTGGCATAATGGATCAATCACTTGTACTTCAATTTATTAAATGAAATAATATAATTTATAATACCAGTCTCATGTTCCAATGATGCAACCGTGCAATTTGTTTTTACATCTTGTTTGTCAGCATTTTTCTTTTTTGTTGTCTTTCGTCTATATAAAGACATAAATACCATGGAATACCATTACTGGCAGTACATGTATTAAGACAAACATGAGAAACAAGCTAATCATAGTTTTGACTAGCAAAGATCTTGTGCCCTAATGCACCCTACTTAATTACCATTTTACTCTGTCTAATGCCAGATAATTTTACTTGTCAAGGGAAGAGTGTTGCCACTCAATGGGTAGCCTGCGTAGCAGGCGTTTAGTGCGGGCGGGAGAAGAAAGGGTGTTGCCGTCAGCTAAACGCCTGCTACGCAGGCTACTCAATGGGTTAACCAGATTATTTGTCCATGCATCGTGTTAAGTAATATTAAACCATTTATGCCAAACAGTTTCCTTAACAAGGAATATTATTTTTTTTAATATTGGCATTATACACAGTACAACTATTGGGTGCATTAGGGGACATTTTGGCTTAATACACATGAGATACTATTATATCACACTAAATTCTTACCTGATGGTTTGGAATAACTGTGGAAACTTTCCATCATGTGTGGAACAACCTTTGTTAGCCAGAATCTTTTAAGCTTGATGCAAATCTTCTCAATGAACAAGGGAGCGTAAGATATATGGTGACAGAAAATGCCTTTTTGTGTCCACACTACCAAATCACACTCATCCAATTCTGCTACATGCATTTGCAACTGAATTTGATAATAGTAGCGAGAATTTTGCTTCAGTGAAAATATGTCATTTTGCCAAATACCACCAATTTCAGGTTGCAGAAAAGCTTCTTTTGGATCAAGATCTTTGTGTGACCACGGACACTTGTACTCGACTACAACATTATTACATGGAGGCATACATTTACAACTTGTAATGTTGTCTGGGCTTGCCCCAAGAAAAGGCTTTGTTCTTGAAATCATGAAGCCTTGGGAAATTAAAGTGAGTTGCTTGTGTTTACTTGCTTCTAATTTGTAGTTAGCCTGCGAACAGGCTCTCAAGCTGAATTGAGAGCCTGCATCGATGACTAATGAATTTGAATATCTGCCCCGTAACGTTCGTTTTTCCAAATATGGAATGTCTATCCTTATATGGTGTTGTTTACAACTTTCGTGCAAACTAAATTTAGACCGTGCAAACTAAATTTAGATCGTACAGTTTATACTGTTTTTCCAAATATAAGATATTCAAGCAAAAGTTCAAATGTTTTAAACACTGTTTTCTCAAAACAGAACATTTCGTGCTTTGAGATAAGACGGCCAAGACCAATTTGATCAGTTAATGTGTTTTTTATGCATAGTGCTTCAGCAGTTGACATATATAGAGCTCAGCGGAAACATATAAATTATAGCATTTGACCAATGAGAATTTCGCGTCACGATTTGAGACGCAGATATTCAAATTCATTAGTCATCGGATGCAGGCTCTCAATTCAGCTTGAGATCCTGTTCGCAGGCTAATTTGTAGTAGGCTTTCCTTGCACTGTCTTCATGCTTAAGTCCCCAGTCCAATGGATTTTTGGGGTCTTCTACAATATGTTGTCTTATCGGATAACAAACTTTCTTCTCAGTCAATGATTTCACCAGAATAGATGCATCAGTTTCATTTACTCTCTCAACAGAAATCTGCCTTGTATAGACATTCTTAGCTTTTGAGGCAGTTATAAATCCTCTCTTGTGTGCATACCATTGCTTACATTGCCATTGTTTTTTGGTGACAGAAGCGACATTGTGTATCTCTTGCTCAGTAAACTCAAGATCATCCATAAAACTCTCTGCATTTGCTTGGTTTTTATTTTTCAAATGTTGTATGATCTTCTTCTCCATTATACCATGTTCTGATTCCTCATCTGATGTTGTGCAAGTATCGGTGCTTATTTCCTTACTTGTACCTGCACCACACAGATTTTTTTCCAAAATGGAAAAGATTGCTGGGCTCTCCTTTATTCCCTGCATAGTTGTTACCAGGGAGGCAAGTTGTTCTGGTGTAATAGGGCTCCTGTCCGAAACAGTACGTGGGTCATGGTCAATATATTGGGAAAATGTATAGGCTCGGTTCCTTTTCCTATTTGAGGTCTCGTGATCTTTAAGCCCCCTTTTCCTAACTTGTAGGTCTTTTAGTTCACATGGTGTTGTATCGGGCTTTGATCTCCGAATCCATTGACAAGGCTTACTTGTTACACTTTCCTCTCCTTTAGTATTCAGAAGATCATCAAGTGAATACAAAGCAGCTGCAACATGCTTACACCCACCATCTCTTCCTCCAAGACAAACACAATAAGCATTGATCACACTTCCACGATTGGGCCCTTTTCCTTCTAAAACAAACCATGAGTCGTAAAACTCTTTGCCATCTTTAGTTTTCTCCTTCATTGTAGGTTTAACCTTGCTGACATACACATGAACACCAGCATCTTGCCTGTATGCAGTCAACAATGATTCAACATACCCATCGTAAAACAAACGGTAGTTTTCGTATGATTTATAAGCTGCTAGGCCTTGCTTGTCATTTTCTGACGAGTGATATATTAGATGATTAAATATATCAAACAAACCAAAGGGTGGAGAATGCTTAAAATCGTTTAAAACATTCGTTTTAAAAGGATCAGGCAGCTGAACATCATGAACTCTCAAACGACGGTTTATATTTAACTGTTCTTGGGCTTCGCTGACTTGAAAAACCAATGGAAGACTCATTTCTTCGACGGCACAAGCAATAGCTACGAGTCCGGGTTTGAGGTAACTGTTAACCGTAATTCCTCGATTTTGTAAGTACGCTTTGAGCTCCGGCAGCTTCATGGCTTTAAATTTCTCCTCTCGTGACATATTTTCCATTTTGACTGTTGTTTCGTGACGAAAGAGAGCAAATTTATCTATTAAATGGGCGAAACATTTGTGTGTTTTGAATAGCATTTGTATTACGCTCCGCCATGTTTGTCCGAGTTTCCGATTTCTCGAGCACGTGTTTCCACTTAACACAAAACCGCCGAAGTGGTCTATTAACCCTCTATACCCATTCCATTGATATCCTAGTGCATTGTACTATTACCCTCTGATGTTAGACATGGTAAAATCAAACAGCACTGAAAGAATCCAGCTTTGATGCAACCAACACCTGTTGTTAGACTGAGGGTGAAAAAAAATTAAAGTAGGGTATATAAGTGCTATAATGGTAAAGTGCATGAGACATCCTTTTCCGGCTGATAATGTCAGCAAATATACTAGATAGATATAAGTAGAATATAATATAATGAAATGTCTTGCAAATATAACGACATATCTTGTGAAACACTGGTGAAGGTGAATCATATTTGATTCAAAACATACAGTTTTTATAAATTGTGTGTTAATTACTGTATTATATATATATTATATATATAATGCACTCCTTATTCAGAATAACTTTTATTCTATGACTATTGTAACTGAGACATGCACATTTAGCTGGGATATGCCTAGGTATTTATAAGCATATAAAGAATTGAGGATTGAAACTTGAGTAGACACGATGGTTGGTTGCTATGCAGTTTGCTCCCGGAGTCAATTTGCGATTGTTGTTAGTTTCCGGTCTCCTAGCTGTGATTTAAGGCGCGGTTAACATACCGCATCTTTAGCGCTCTCGTTTGCGTTTACTTTCAAACATTTTTAAAACAATACTTGCCCAATTAGTCCTTACTTGAACCGTTTAAAGATATTGCAGCGCAAACTAGTCACAGGACAAATGCAAAGTGGTAAATTATGGTGTTATTATTGGCATGTATTTTCGCATTCCGGTCGAAGGATATTCCGCCCACAAGGACAAATTCTACCATCTAGGGGTCCCACAGCACCACACGTGTGTGCCCTACAATCCCCCTTTGAAAACCCCCCTGGATTTATAGTATTGCCAGAATTATAAGCGAAAATAGCTGAAAATTCCGCATTTTTCGTTTTATTTTTCAAATATTTTTGCTAAAACGTAAATCTGGAGACACTTCCCAAATCAAAGTTGAAGAATATCATTTGTTGAAGAATATCATTTATTGAAGAACTTCTAACGGTTAGCAGTAACGAAGAAAGGTGAGGAGAAAATATCCTTCGGCAAACTCATTTGCATTATTAGTGTATTCGTGACTCCGCCATATTGTTGCTTCACAACCCGCTGTCTTGTCTTTCTAACTCGATAGATTATTGCTGTAAAAGTCAAACGTGTGATGGAAATAAAGGAAACCAGCAAAATCCAACAAACAGAGACCACTTGCGGATAGGTTTTGGAAAAAATCTCCGTTCTTTAAGCTCAGAGAAGGCCAAGGAGATCTGTCACGCAAGTCACACGAGGTTCATACTGTACTAAGTATAAACTGAGGTTAATTGAGCTTGGCCGAATTGGCATTGGAACCCAGCTTACTTAAGTTACTAAATAGTATATATAAGCTGTAGAACGGCTGGATATTTATAATTTGATTGTCAGTTTAATATAATATGTGATATCGAAATATTAAAATTACAACATAGGCCACAAGTTGTAGATTTTCAGTTAAAAGGCAGTCTGATTATATAAACCTATTATCTAATAGTAGCCAACACTTACCGGCCCATTTCAGGGGTAGAATTATCTGGTGTTTATAGCTTAGATATCGTAAAATACGAAAGCATATACACGATACATCAAGGGCCATAAAATGAGACTGATAGCCGAAACTACTGATTTATCTGCATGTATGCTTGTATTCTCATATTTGTTTACTTCGCCTCATACTGCGTGCCTTCAGTTAGCTGGTTTCTTTACTTCGATAAAAGCTTATCGTGTGGCTTACACAAGTTTTATTTACATTAATATAACTACAGAATACTGAGTTATAGTTTACAAAAGAAATCAGTTGCACATGCGTCTATTTAAGCTACGATCGGGGAGCCGTCTTCTCGCTAAAGGTCAATATAAAGACAACATGCCTTGGTAATCTGAGTCGTGAGAGTAGCAGACGTACTATATGATCCTCACGCAAAAACCATCATGAAAAGCACTTGGAATTGTAACTAAATGATAAAATTAAGTGTGCGCAAAGACATGAAATCTGTTTCTGGAAAAGCTGCGTATCTTAAGGAATTTAAATCACTGGTATACTGTAATACTATAATTTTATGTCGCTACAGATCAGTTGCGCAGCCGATTATAAACTGTAGTTTATTCTGCTATATATATGCTATATATATTGTCATCTATATATATGCTAAATCTGCTATATATATTGTCATCTATACAATGGAAGTATGTGTTTATATATCTCAAAATACATCATACACAAATATAAAATGAAAGCGTTTTATAATAGAACATATTCATCAAACAAATTCTTGCGTGAACAGAACTATAGTATAGCTAGATTTCTTGTCGCCAACCAAAACAGTCAGACGGTATATTACTTTAAATAGATATATACACTGTATTAGTATTAAGTAGCATCAGATAATTTTCCCCAAATTACTTACACATACTGCGGAAGAAACACGAATTTAGGCGAAAAGAGGAACAGTTTGTACACTGGTTTGCGTTCCGTAATATGAAAGAGAAACGATTTTACAGGAGGCGAATTTGATATACCGTCTAGAGCTATTCGACGGCAGTCCTAAGTAATAGATCCGATTCTTATTTGACAGCTAAATAAAATTATCACAATAGTTCCATTTAAATATTGAAGTATATAAACCAGTTAAAATATACCAAAAAAATTGTTCTAACAGTAAGAAATTTAAAGCTGGCGAAATACATGACCTTTCTGATCATAAAATAACACGACGCCATTTCGCCTTCACACCAACACCGCTGGAAAAAACGAAGCCCGCACTTCCGGGAGCAAAACACATAGCAACCGACCATCGTGAGATGCCAAGCTATAATATATTATTTAATTTTGATACAAGAAACACTGCCACTGGAATCTGTCATTATATTACACAACTATTAACTATTTGGCATTAGTTACTGTTTTGGAATGTTGACATTGTTTAAAATTTAATAAGTCCTACCCCCCCCCCCCCCCCCC
>CACRXK020004607.1:0-30970 GCA_902702795.2 Paramuricea clavata | reverse complement strand
CGATGTTAGGTTCATTGCATTCGTCTGGACCGGAAACGCTTATTAGCATAATTAGCGTATAACACTAACTTTGTGTTGTATAATGCGTACAACGCCGTACACAGCGAGTCCCTTTCGTTACATATTTTTGGAAGCCGGTGCAACTTTCTTGCTTCGGCGGGTCGCGCGCGCTAGTACTTGCTAACGCGTCAGCATTAGGGAGGTCTATAAGCCCTGGAGAAATCACGAAGTCCGGGTCATTTTTTACCACGTATGAATACGCTGAATAGTAATTTTTTGGGATTGTCTGACTGAGTTCAATTAAATGCCGAATTTACTCTTCTCGAGCTTTCTGATAGCTCGCCAACTTGATCTTGCGGACAATTTTTTAGCCATGTGGAAGTGACTATTTATACTATATGATACCGCCCTTTCCATTAGCCTCCGAAATTCCCACCCACTGAGTGCTCCTTCGTACCCATGCGTCGACAATTATATCTGCAAATTCTGCTCTAGAAAGATGTGAAATGTCACATTCACTATTGGTGATAAAAATCAAACGTTCTTTACCTTCGGAGTACCCGAATTAGCAGTTGACTCAGGCCTTACCCGCATGCGAATGTAACTGGATGTTATATTACTATGCTATAAATTAACAGTATGTGTGACATATCTAGCGTATAACATTTGCGATACCTATCTTTATTGACGGACTATAACCTCTCAAATAATCTACTTGTGCTCTGCCAAAATTTGTAGAAACAAACAACGTATAAAACCTTTGTGATTGAGAATGCAATATGACATAACAAATTATATTCATATTCTGTTAATTATTAACTTTGAGAATTTTAATGAAACTTAATTGTTCTATAATGTCATTAGATATTCTGTGAACGAAATGGAGCTGAAATACTTCGTTCGCAGAGCATTCTATTCCCTGTACTTTTGAGATGCACAATGATGTTATGGCATATGGGGCCCATACAATCACTTTCAGAAGTTGTTGGGACACATGTAGTTTTAGCTTGTAAGTGGATCATTATCTTTTTTTACACACAATACCGCTCCCCTCCCCCTCCCCCACCCCAATCAATGTTGTTTAAACCAAAACACATCAAACCCGACGAGAAATGGGACACAACATTGAACAGGGGGCGGGGGGATTGTCGTTTGTTGAAATTCAAAGGTTTTGTGGCATCTGTCCCAAGACATTTGAAACTGATTGTAGCTATACCACACTAGCTATACCACACTAGCTACCATACTAGCTATACCACACTAGCTATACCACACTAGCTATACCACACTAGCTATACCACACTAGCTATACCACACTAGCTATACCACACTAGCTATACCACACTAGCTATACCACACTAGCTATACCATACTAGCTACCACACTAGCTACCACAACTAGCTACCACACTAGCTATACCATACTAGCTACCATACTATAGCTACCATACTATAGCTACCACACTAGCTACCACACTAGCTACAATACTAGCTTAGTGGAAATTGGGCTGCTAAAAGACTGGTTTAAACATCAAATGTTCTTTGGTAAAAATAATGTACGGTTTCATGATTTGAGCATCTGAAATCGTCAACCTCTTTCAAATACTTTTATCCAGGTCATAAAGAACAAATTTGGACAGAGCGATTAGATAAAATAACTTTGCAAGCCCATTCTGTGATATTATCGGAATTGCTAGACAAAGATGCTTATAAGAAAATTTAAACACGTTGCCTTTACCTCCGCATAGCGAGATTCCTCTTCATCCCTTTGGGCGTAGATAATTTCCCTTCAAATGTATAAAAAAATCACGGTTATATAGGTGTGCAATCAAGTGCAATGAACCAACGGACACCGCAAAAAGTTAAAATACAGGCAGTGTTAAAGGCATTTGCAACTTTCCCCCCATGGCCGTCTTTTGGGGGGTGCACAGCTTGCCTTCTCATCGAAGGTTTGGGAAAAACGAGAAAATGTATTGAAGGATAGGATCCAGACGTTTCTACTGCAGGACATTCGTCATAGACTTATTAGAGACCTTACGATTTTAGGACGGCAATGGCTACCAATACAATAGATCATTGAAAAGAATTGAGTAATTACAATATATGAATAATTTAGACATTGTCCTCGCTCTGTTTACGACGCTAAATCACAGATTTTCACGTCTTGATACAACGGCTGCATTCCAAGCCACAACAAGTACAACCTCAAACTGGGTTTATCAGAACTCTTCCCAACCATAAAACCCAGGTCTTCAACTTCTAAAACTGTATTAAATTTATACGATTGATAATATACGACGAACTATCTTTACTATACCATTTATTTGAAGGAGTTTGTTTTGGCCGTCGCCGTCGCGTTGCCGTCCTAAAATCGTAAGATCTCTAATAGCTCTCCTGAAACGTGAGGAATAGACTTGCATGTAAGAATATACTTGTATACTTGCACGTTGATGGCAGAGGAGTATCTATCTGACGGCTTTGTGATTGTATTGAACATGCAGTAATGTCAAGTCATAAGAATGGCGTGACTGGCGCGAAAACGGAGAATCTTGTACTCGTAATTTTACTCAGATTAAACTCTTAAGGCCCATTTACACGGTACGATTAGTTGTATACGATTCGTACCCTGGCGTATGTGATCGAATAAACACGCGTACAAACGTCACATTTCAAATTTCGCCATTAGCGAATGAGCAATAACGTGGCATTAGCACTCGTTTTCATTCGTCAGAATGACAATCGTATATACAACTAATCGTATCGTGTAAATGGGCCTTTATATAGCTTTCTAAATACATACCCAATACCACCAAAGAAGGGCTTCTTTTTCTCAACTAAAAAATACGATAAGACTATTCGCAAAACAATACTGCTGAATTGGTTGAGAATACAAATAATAAACGAATATTTGGAAAGAATTATAAAGAAGTAAAGACCAGAAACTCTTTCCGGTCTGCTCTGCAGAGCGGTCTGCTGAACAGAATTTCTAGTCGAATTGTTTTTGACATTTAGGTGCAACCACTAATTCAATAAGAGAATTAGTGGTTGCGGCTATTTATAGAATTATTAAAGAAATGCAGATGGATATGGATTCAACTGCCTGAAAAATAAAACGACCCTTCGTCGAAGCGCCTTCGCTCGAAATGTCGAAGTTTTGCTTGTATTTTTCAGGTAGTTAAATCCATCTGAAAGAATGTCTCTCTAATTCTCTGGGGTTTGTTACTATCTACGCTGGCAGAAACCGTTCGTGTTAAAATATATATATACTTACTACATAATCGATTCGTCAAATATAGTTGCTAAATAATTGCTAGAGTATTGTCTTAATTTAAATTGAGAAACAAAATTCATTTACCTCTACTACAAGGTGTATTTATACCTTTACGCGAGCATGTTTTCGTTCAATACCTCCAGGCAGGCATAAGACACAGAGTGTCACAAAGTGAGCACAATGTCTCCAAGCATACGTCTCAAAGTGAACAAAAAGTACATCTTGTAATAAAGGTAAATGAACTTTATTTCTATTTATTAGATAAAGTATAGTGCTTTATAGAGATTTCGAGCACTGATAAAAGTGATAATCTCACATGTGAGATTATTCATGATAATCTCACATGTGAAAATTATCGCTTTTCAATTATCGCTTTTCTGTAAAAATTATCGCTTTTCAAAGACTGTCATTTATATAATAAACAGAAAAATACATGGGTGCTTGGAAATACCAGATTTATTTCTCGTGTTGAACATGATATCTCACTCGTTCGCTGCGCTCACTCGTGAGATATCATGTTCAACACTCGAAATAAATCTGGTATTTCCGCGCACCCATGTATTATTCTCTATTTAACGAATCGATTAAATATATAGTTTTACATTATAACGACTTGTTATTCTACAAATAGCCGGGCTTTGTTCAGTTGTTGGCGTTTCTGATATTGAATTAGGCCGTGTTTACACTATACCGGATGGCTTTCCATAGTGGCGCGAAAAAAAAGCAGCTATCCGATACAGAATGTACAGCTTTCAGAAGCTGAGCGAAACAACATCTTCCGTTACAATAATTTCTCTGAAAATAGCGTTCCTAAAAGGTACGGACAGGTGTTTTTTCACGTCGCTACGGACAGCTATCGGGTACAGTGTAATGCACGTTAGCCTTATAGGGACCGCGTCTAAATGTCGAAGACAACTGCACACATAAAAACGCATAAGTTGTTACAGGTCTGCAAACAAGTTGTTACAAATATGTGTCGACAAGTTGTTCGCACTGCTTGTTCCTAGTTGTTGTAACAAGTTTGAAACAAGCTGTTAAAACTTGTAACAAGCTTGATCTGTTGATCAGACTTGTTACAAGGTTGTTCTAACAAGTATGATACAGTCATGATATAACAAGAAAGTTACATAGTTGACGACGCAAGGTTGTAACAATATTGTTATATCATGACTGTATCGGACTTGAACCTTGCGGATACAAGATACGTGAATACAAGACCTCATTAGACATTGATTAAGAAATGAAGTTGTACTAGATTACAACTTATTATAATACCTGGCTCGTCCAAACATTCGGGATATTCATCCAAAGTGCGTTGAAGATTGTTGTGAACATACCCTTGCAAATGTTCAATTACGTCAGGCCTTAACAATCCTAGAATAAGATTTGTGATATTTGAATGAGTGATATTTAGAGATTTGACATTCTTAGTGTCACCCTGATTTATATAACGGGCTGACCACTTGTCCGTGGCTCAATCACACGTTTTATGTTGTTTTAAACGTAAGCCTCCTAGATGGGCTCACTATAGCTCTTGGGGCAAACTTATAGCTAGTCACAAATAAATGTTGTTTTGATTAGAGTAAAACTTTTTAATTGTTTGCTATTGATTAGCCAATTGAATAATCGATAGATCCGAATTTGATCCATTTTGAACAGTGAGCTTTTATGACTTTGGCGTGAATATTTACCAGCTTGTGTACCAACAAACTAAAATATCTCAAGAATGACAAGAGGTAAAGAAAAGTTGTACAAAAACTTATTTCACAGTTTAACGAGTTCTTTCTCTCCAAACAGACTTGAATTTCATTGTTGCTCTTACCCTTTTAAAGCATTGGGCGAAATCTTCGCTGGCTTTTTACCCGACAACTTTCAAATCGTGAAAGTTGTCGGAGTCAAAAGTGTTTTCGCCATTTTGAGTGTCCTCCATCATTTCATTACATGGAGAACAACAAGTTCATCAAAGAATAAGTAAACGTCCGTAAACCGGTAAATCTTCTAATATACAAGCCCATACTTATACATTTGTTCGTAGCCATTTTTTGATGAGCTTGTCCAAGGAAGGTATTACTCCAGGGATCGTAGGGTAGTTTCGAATTTGAAGGAGTAATTAAAACAACTTTTTAGGATTTCGAATATTTGCGATTTTAGAACATTCTTCAAATTTTACAGATTTATGGACATTTTGCTGTATTATGTTCTCCCCCACAAGACCGAAGCATAGTTATCAAACATGCAAGAGTATCAACTATAGAGTACAACTCCCATGCCATCTGCTGATAAAACACTAAAATTACTTGCACAAAGCATCTCCCTTCGGGTCAAAACGCTTCAAAGTAGTATAATTTCTATTAGAAGAATATTATTAATCAAAGATTTTAACTTACTTGACAGGAATGTTTCATCAGAAAAATCAATTTGGCTTTTCGTTGTTTGATCCATGTCAGGTCTCTCATCATGCCTGGACCAATTATTATTATTCCTATCATGATGCCTTGCTCTAGAACTACCACTGTCATTGCTACTACTTCTTGCATCGTAACGTTTTATGCTATATCTAGATCGATATCTACTTTCTCTCGCAGGGGAGAGACGTAGAGGGGGTGTTAGATTGTCTCGCTCAGAGACATAGCTGTAATGGCTTTTACTGACACTGGGAGATACTGATCTTTGACGCTCACGTCTTGAACCTACAGGGGACGATCTAGAGTAATCTTCATCTAACCCCAAAGGCAAGTTTGATGGGTAACAACCTTCACCTAATCCACGATCAGATAAGTTTGTAGGGTAATCTTCATCTAACCAACGATCAGACAGGTTTTTTGGGTAATTTATATCCAAAACACGACCACTCCGAGAGCGTGCTTGCTCACGTGTCTTGTCAGGAGTGTCCTTTTCCACTCGAGCCCTTTTAGGTGGAGGAAATCGTTTAGTACTGCTCTCGGACCGTAGACTTACATTGCTTCCAGTTCGTAGACTCGCACTGCTCCCTGGGCGCGAAACTGCATTGCTTCCATGTCGTGAGCTTGCACTGCTTCCAGGACGCGAGCCCGCACTACTTTCAGCACGAGAACTGTCACTGCTTCCAGCCCGTCGCCTGTTATACAGCCTACGGTGTTCATTGGGGTTCCAGTCGGGAGTACTAGTACGGCTTTCAGACTCTGGAGAGGCAGATCTCCGTTCTTTGTCGAAATCGGGAGAAGAAATTTTCCGTCTCATTTCATCGAGTGTTTCAGTATGATCAGGAGTAGAGAAACAACTTCCTGAATCAGGCGAGGTCATCTTACGTCTGTTCTCCAAAACAACCTTAACGAGATCTGGAATAACAACTTCACTATCAGGAACAGGAGATGCCACGTTTCGTGACGTTTCATCAGCTATTTCACTTCTTTTCGAAGTCGAATCGTCAGGAACAACAGATTTATGTTTTACTATTTCCACTACTCGGCGACGGTTTCGAGAAGTAGCGCGCTTTTCTGAATCCTCAGATGCAAACTTTCGTTTCTTTTCCTTAATTAGTTCACGCAAATCAGTAATTCTCTCTCTTTTTCTTCCAGTATTGATTTCTCTACTTGGATCTGTATAACTTTCCATTTTCCACTCATCATCTATGTGTTCTTCTTTCTGAACTTCATCGACACCCAGTGTCCTTCCTATTTCTTTTTCAGAAAGTGGTATATCTATGAACGTCTCATCATTACTGTCGACATATTCAGACACGGTACGTATTGACTGACAATCACTGCTGCCATCATCACATTTTCCCTCAGTCGTTGGATTTTTATCTTTCTTAGCTCCTTTAGTCATTCCACCAGCTTTGTTAGATGGTATTTCTTCATCTGATAGCGGTATCTCCTCATACGTTTCGTCGTTACTGTCGAGGAATTCAGCTACATTGCTTACATGGAAACCTAATAAAGGTCTGTCCACAGCATCGTCCCTCATGGCAGTATCACGTCTTTTCTGTTTCAATCGATCTACTACCTCCTTATGATCCGTAAGGTTTGTTTCGGAAAACACCTCATGCCATCCATGATTTACACTGGAATTATTCGACGGACTGTCTTCTTTTATACTGTCCTGTTCTATAGTACGGTCATTTTCGCTTGACGAAGATAGTGTTTGTTTCCCCTTTTGTTCTATTTCCAAGTCTCTCATGTTCACTTCATCCGTACAATTTGGTGCAAGGACTTCATCTTCACATTGCTCTGTTTCTGAATCCTCTGCCAAATACTTTTCAACAGGTTTCTTTTCTGAAATTTCTCTGCTGTTGGCAAACTCCCCTTGCTCAGTGGGATCTTGAGAGAAGGGAACCACTTTAGTCTCTGTCACAACGTCCTCGTCTGTTATGGCTATATAAAGAACAAAAACATTACAAATAAATTACAACTATAATTTATCAAGATTTTCAAGCCCGGTTCGTTTTCCAAACGTAATTATGCCAAGGTAATTCGAGGATCAATATTAATTAGGATTATTAGCAACTTTTCCTTCGCAAAATTGTATCGAAAAAACCTTGGCGCCGTTAAAAAGTCAAACTAACGGTTTGAGCAACAATACTTACGGGAACCACTGAGTATTTTACTCAACAACTGTAACTTCGAATATTAGCCCCCAATAATTTTAACTCCAAGAATAGCCCCATGACGAGTAAAATCATCTGGGCTAAACAGAGCAAAATAATCAGGCTTTCGCAGAGCAAAATTGAAAATAATGAAGTAGGCCGCATTTGGGCCTATTGTAGCTCGATGGGTAATAAAAAATCTTAAAAGAATAAACGTTGCAAACGTCAACTTTTAATACAGTTTTAATAACAAACATTTCCATGCTATTTGACAATTTACAGTTTAATTAATAAGACTCTCAGACTCGTTATGCATACTGCATGGCAGGCCGGCGATCTCATTGAAACGGAAAAGACGAACAGAGAATATCGAAGGCCTGCAAAAACAAGGCTTGTTCAGGCCGAATCCCATGAGCGCTTTTTCTTGGCGAAACGCGAAAAATTTCGCAAGAAAAGCTTGATCCCACGACGGCGAAATTCTTCGCGTGAAATTGTATTAAACAAGTTATTGTACGTGATATTGTTAGGTTTACTACATCTTCACGTAGATAAGATTACAATTTGAATTTAATCTAAATTCAAATTGTAATCTTATCTCGTTTGTTGATGTAATAACATTGAACACAAAATATATTATAAACATGAGGCTTAGAGAAAGTTCGTTCTTGAAGATTTTGAAGACTATATATAGTGAATAATCCCTGCGTTTGCCAGTATATCATTATTTAAGAAATATCAAATATGTTACGGTCAGAGAACTCAGCGAGATACATTACTCGAGAAATCGGTGTACACATAATAATAAACATCAGAAAATCTTGTCAAAAATATCCTATTACCCTTAAATCCCAAAATCTTTGCCAAATTAAAAAAATCCCGTATTATAGTATTCAAATAATCTCTTCTAAAGCCAGTTTCCACTTCAATCGTATCGTACCGAAACGTAGCGTATTTCTTTGTTCCCTGAGCAGTAGTGTAGAACTAATGACTTCGACACAAAAGAAAATGCTACGTTACGTTACGATACGGTTTAGTGAAAAACAGGCTTAAATCCTAAAAATGCAACGGGGCTGACCCGGTAAGTGAGAATGTGAAATGAATTTTGATCCTATAAATATGAATTTCATAAAAGACGCATTATAAACATTGGGAAAACCAAAATAGCTTTACACGTTTCGCCTTAACTTAACAAAAGGTAACAATCCAAATCTGTAGTAGAAAGGTGTAAACCTGACAACATCACAATAATTCATCAATGTCATATAGTGCGAAATTTGTTAAAAGCACGTGCAAATACTCGAGCAAAACTTCTTGGACTATATACTTAGCAGGGTTCCGGGTGTGTTTCGGGTTTTACAAACACCCAATAATAATGTATTCGCTGTTGTGTAAACATGTCAATTAACTCGTGACATTTACCAATCACATTCCACGTGCGAAAATTAAACGGCGTTTAGTCACAACAGATTAATGGCCATTAATAACTCGATGGTTCAATCACGAATGCCGGGTTTTCTTGCAGGTGCTAATTCTCCGTTCAACGCCGACCTGCCATGCAAGCTATCTGTCATCGTTTTGACAATACCGGGTGGTAACAAATTTATACTAAATGAGAATATCACAATCTCGTGTGATACTTATGCTCTCGCAGATTATTCTCATGTACTCCATGGAACTGCATTTAAACAACTAATCAACAAATTATCCCAAATATAGTTTATAATTAAACTTGACACATCACTAGAACCGCCCTCTATATTACCCAATGCTGTTTCCATATAAACACGCCATCTTGCCTTAATCAAGGCCGAGACGCGTCCGGACGCGATTCGACAACGCGGCGCGATTTTCAGTTTTAAGTTAATAAAACAGCCAATGAACGGAAATTTTAAAAGATATGTAGACCAAATAACTCAAAATGTTAATGCGCTTCTAAATATTTGAAAAACCTAAACGAGGATCAAAGTTATACGTGAGTGAAAATAGAAAAATCGCGCCGCGTTGTCGAATCGCGTTCGGTGTGTCTCGGCCATAAGCGAGTTTTCCGACTAGGCGGGATGAAAACGTCCCGTCTGGCCTAGTTGGGATCATATAAACATGCCCTAAGTCACACCTGTTTGCCTTTAGCACAAACTGCAAATACGCAGCGGACAATCAACCATGCATCTGCCTCTTGAAAGAATTAGGCTTAGCTTGGCTAACTCGAACGGTCTGTACAATTCCTATCCATCTGCAGTTTTCTTAGCTTGGCTACTAAGGCTAGCTGTTTGCTATATCTTTTAGTCCTTTCTATAATTGAATATGTTTTTTACTGCTTGCCTAAAGTTACCACAACGCCAGAATACAAGACAAGGATTCAGTAGAGAGTTCAAGTACATCAATGTCACAGCCACTGAGGACAATGTCAGATAGGCATCATGACCAAGTGTCGAAGGGTTTATTAAAATTTGAAAGAAAAATAAGCACAAAACAAAGGAATAACATCCCAGCAGACTTGAAATAACAGCAAAAACGGTAACTGTCGATCTTAGGACCTTCTTACGCGATACATTTTGACGAGTTGTCGGAGTTTGAGTGATGTCAATAACATTTCGATGTTGAGCAACGAGTTTATACGTCCAGCTCCATGTGAAAACAACTGTGACTATTGCAAAGCACACAATACAAATGAATATGTATCCAGCAAACGGCTTATGTAGAAAAATCAAAAAGGCTGAAATAAAGACGAGAAGCCAAGAGACGAAAAATGCTATAATTACACGAGACTTTGTAATTATACTTTGAGAACGATACGGATAAGCCAAGGTTATATAACTTTGCAAGCTAAGAATAACAATGGTTACTAGTGACAATTCTTCGAACAGAATACCTAATATAAAGTTTATTTCCCATAAAATACAGCTACGTTTTCCCAACAAACCACTCAAGATTGGCTGCAGTAACGCCAACGCAGTACCGCCAACGTCAGTAATAGCTAGAAACAAAAACATCGTGTTCTGAATAGTTCGTAAACGACGATTGCCAACGTATCCCACAATGACAAGAGTGTTCGCCAATATTCCAAAGAAAGAGACGAAGATGGACATAATTGTGATAACAATTTTTGCAGCAATGGCTTCCATACTAGTAGCAAAACGTACTTCACTTGTGGTGCATAAAATAACAGAAGGCAATAGCTCTGACGAATTATTTGCCATAATCTCAATTCCTTTCAAGGGGTCTTGAGGAAGCTCTACAATAGATACCCTATACTACCTTTATAACACAAGCTCATATAATATCATACGCATATATTAACTTCTCTCATAAATTATTTACTCGTGAAGCATTATTATCCAACACCCACTGTAAACTAAATAATTCACATCGCTTCTTAGTTAATTGCTTCTTATTTGAAGGGCACAAGTAGAATAAATAGAGGACAAGCTTTTTTTATACCTGTCGTAGGAATTATTACTTAATTAAACGCCATCGAGATTGAGGTGAATATTCATTGGCTAAGAAACAGGCCATGAATTTTAATCGAGATTCTTACTGTGTGTCAGTGAACTCTAAGGGAACTGGAACGATAACTTGTCGGCCATCTTTGAAGCCAAATTGAAGGCCGCCATGTACGTATGGAGTGGAAAATACGCCACCAAAAAGATGTCTGTTTTCGACCACTAAATAGCTGTATTTCAACAAGGAAAAAAGCTAAAAACTTTCAACAATACCTGAAATTTAATACAAAACATGTTTCCAGAACGTAGAGCAGTTATAAAGTTCTTTTTTCAGGAGTCAAAGTGCGAAGTTTTTTTCGGCACGTTCAAACTTGTGTAATATTTTGAATATCAAGCTGTTACCCAGCCCCAGGACGTTTTTGCTGTTAGTGGATGTAAAATACTTAGAACTATCCAGGAAACCAGGTTTGAATCTTTAAAGTTGAAGCCTTTTGATAAAAAAGTACTTTTTCTTGCTGATTTTCGCTCAAAAACAAACTTTTGACTGAATTTCCCGCTCCTCGAAACTCTCCCCAGTCCTTTTGAAAGTTAATTTATTGCTGGCCGTGCTCGCGAGAAGCGCCATTTTGGTTTCAGGCAAGTATGGGCATGTTTATCTGCAGTTAGCGTTCCAGTGTTATTACAGTTCACTGCTGTGTGTGCGTGCTCTTTTTGTCCAAACATTGTTAGCCTAAGTTTGCAAAGCGGCCGAAGCGGATGGTTCCAAGAGAATGGTTCCACAGCCGTGGATTCATGTATTTTATCTTCATATGGTGATACAGTTTTGATGCACAAGTGTATTAACAATCTAGCCCCACCTTACTTGTGCAATAAATTTAGTAAACGATCAAATATACATGAATGTAACACACGTAACTGAAAGCTCCTCCAAATACCGATTTATAATACCACCACTGGCCAGAGAACATTTCATTATAAAGGGGTGAAACTATGGAATGATCTGAACAATAACACGAAACAAATGCCATCTTTGAGAAGTTTTAAGAATAAATTAAAGAAAGACATGTTAGACAGACTGTATTCTTAGTAATGGACTATTTTAATAATAGAAGATTTTTCCTAGTAAATTTTTATATATGTAATCTTAACCTTGTTTTTTAATCACCATTCCATGTAAATTAGTGTTGAAAAGCCTCTTTGAGGAACACAATAAAGTATGTATGTATGTAAGATCGTATTTTTGCTAGTCGTATGACAACACTATACAGTACCTACAGTATCTCATACCTTTCATCATGGTTAGGGTTAACTATTTCTCAAAAGATACGTGGTTAATCAGCTGTGATATACAGCACAATTAATTGCTTAACTACCAGATCTGAAAATTGGATAGACCTGGTAGAAGGCTATGGCTCTAATTAGAAAGACCTGGTAGAATGCTATGGTTCTAATTAGAAAGACCTGGTAGAAGGCTATGGTTCTAATTAGAAAGACCTGGCAGAAAGCCTCTCTCCTCCGCAGAGGCTTTAGTTGGCTATGATTACGATTAGTATTGAGATACATTTCACCACACTTTACATGGCGAATCTTGGAGCACGAGCGGATGCCTCTGCGGAGGAGAGAGGTAGAAAGCTATAGTTCGTAACGCTTGTCCAAATTATTACAAGCAAGGAAAATGTTAGACTAGCAACAACAACAACAACAACAAAGGCCCTTCATAATTAATAAGGTCCCTAATCGTGTGTGTACTGCAATTGCATGTCCATGCAAAATCCATCAACAGTATTTACGACAGTAAGAACGAATCGCTTACCAAAAGGCGGGGTAAAGGCGAAAATCAAAATCTGAACCTCTCTGTTGCATGTAAGTTGTGGTTCTTGATATAACACCTTTTCAGCAGAGGTGGTTTTTTTCTAGCGAGTGTCAAACCAACACGTACTTATTGGTTTTTCTAACAGGCCGGCGTTGTTTGTGTCTGAACTACTTTAAAAACCACAATGTAGTGCTGTGCGCCGGAGTTGCCGGAGCCGGAGTTCTGCCGGAGCTCCGGCAGTTTTTCCGACGCCGGAGCCGAATTTTGTATGCCGGAGCCCGGAGCCGGAGTTACGTTTTCCCAGCTCCGGCAAAATGACAAGAAAACAATATGAAATGAGACAAATGTCAAACGATTGTTAGTTACTGCAAACTGCCAATTGCTGTTAATGAATTCATGAATGACTCAAACTGCCACAGCCCACAGGAACAGCGTCGAAAAGCTGTAATACGATCGCAACTTACAAACGTCATGCTTTCATGAAGCCATCTGACTTAGCGCTACATAGTCTGTGTATTCATGCCTTGTAGATAACGAAAAAGTACAAAAGAAAGAAATATCAACCTTTTGAAAATGACAGAGTACTTTGTTTGCGTGTGAACAATTGCGCTGTGGAGTCTGAGAGTGTTAGCGTCATGCCTCGCGTCATGCTATATAAAAATTGCAACACTGTCAAAGATTTTTCGAGGCTGGTTTCTGCGTGGTTAAGTGTTTTAACTGTTTTGTTTCGGAAGGAAGCGCGAAAAGGGTTATTCATAATAATATTAATAAATGTTCTCTGATCGTATAAAAAAAACATTTATTTAATATTTTATGATGTGGCCGGAGCCGGAGCTCAGAGCTATAATTCGGCCGGAGCCGGATATGAAAAACCGGAGTTTGCACAGCACTACCACAATGCCCTTACACCCCTTCGTCAAGAGGTTATCAGCGATGGCAATGTTTAAATTCAGACACAAACAACCGCAGTCTATCCATACTTTAACTTTACTAACCTGGTTTGAAGCTTGATTCAGCGTTGTCTGTAGTAGTAGTTACATCTTTGTCCACAGAACTTGGAGATTCAGGAGTACGGCTTTTATCTTTCTGGATTTGGAAAGGACTGGCATCGGATATAGTGTCGGCATGTGTACCACTACCACTGGATCTGGTTTCCCTTGATTGGCGGCTTCCACTGATTTCTTCGTGTTTCAACAAGTTTAGGTCGGAATTATCTTTACTACCCACTGATAATGTCTGAGAACTGCTAGAATTCTTTTCGGGGGACTTAAGCGTTCCGCATGGGAACGCGGTTTCTTTAGTTCTTAAATTCTCAGCTGTCTCACGGCTAAGTTTCGAGGAACTACTTTTATCCTGTTTCGACGTACCGTTGATATCAACGATCTCTCCACTGGATATCTCAGCAACATATTTTGAATGCTTATGTTGGTCCAAGTTCGTCGCTAAAGATTGATCCTCGTTACTTCTAACAGTAGAGCTTTCGTTCCACAAAGGTGTAATCTGCTTTGTATAACCAAACCCAGAGGTGCTATCAAAATCTGCTGTTAACGAGGAAGGAAAAGTTGGGTAGCCTGTGTTTCCTGAAGCAGGATAATGATATTCAGATAAAGTGGGGTTTGGAATGGGTACTGGTTGGATTCCGGAATATGGGTGTGTATACAAAGGTGCATATGTTGCAGAGTAATTGTCTTGGTGAAACACAGGGTTGTTGTACACACAGAGTAGTGGTGGTGGTGGTGGTGGTGGAGGTGGTGGTGGCGGAGGAGGGGGAGTAGACGTGGGGGAATACTGAGAAACCGACCCTGGTTTTAACTGCTTCTCCTGCATGGTGATCACTGGAGTACTAGATCGAGATGAGTCTGTTGATGGCGTATTTCCATCACAGAAGTACGACTCACTAGCATCCTGGGTAGTAGCTTGGTCAGATGATAATGTCAATCCATACTCATATAAGTCAGAGCTTTCATGTGATGTAGGTTGGGCTGCACGATTAGTGTGATCCTCTGGACAAGAATTGGAATACGTATATACCTCACGCTCCGTCGAAGTTAGGTAAGATAAACTATCCTTGTTCATGTTGCCCGAGTAAGCCGTGGTGTAACCAGCTGAAAAAGATGAGGTCAATGGTGGTGGTGGAGGTGGTGGTAGGGCCTCTGTAGGAAGTGGTGGGGTATTAACAGCACGTGGAGTAGACACGGTACCACTACTGTACTTTTCATATAATTTTGCCATTCCTGATGTTTGTGTAGGCACAGTATCACTACTGTATGCTTCGCAAGATGTTCCCGTAACTGGAGTTTGTGTATTTACAGCATCACTACTGTATGTTTCATATGTTCCCGTAACTGGAGTTTGTGTATATACAGCATCGCTACTGTATGTTTCATATGTTCCCATAACTGGTGTTTGCGTAGGTACAGCATCAGTAATATATGTTTCATATGTTCCCGTAACTGGTGTTTGTGCAGGCACAGTATCCCTACTGTATATTGGCACAATACCACTGCTGTATGCTTCATATGTTCCCATTATTGGTGTTTGTGATGAACTACTGAATTCTTGCACATCATCATAGGATTGCGTGTCCACTGTATCGTACCACTCCACACGGCCATAATCTTGTGTTGTTTCCAACGTGGCAACGTCATCAGAAGTTTGTACTTTCTGGGGTTCGTTTCCTTGGGGGAAATCTTCGGTTAACTTTCGATCGTATCTTGAAGATGTAACTGACAGACTTGTTCCACATGTCATCTGCGGTTTGTGTGAGAGTGCCGCCTCCCTAATCTCATTAGTACTACCTTCATCTGAAACATTGACGGTACTTGATGGTGATGTAGATGGTGATACTAAAAACGTAGTAGTTGTTGTTGATTGTGATGCTGTTTTGGCTTGGAAGAATGAAATAATTTGTTTCAGATTTGTATTTGACGTAAACAGCGGAGACTGTTCCGATTTCGGTAGGATTTCGGATTCTTTAGAAATAGCCATGGGCACTACCCATTCAGAAGTATTTGCTACCGTACGAGCTGTATTTGTTGCTGGATATGCAAGTCTATCTGATGAGTATAATTGTTCTACTGTAGCTTGCACTGTGGATGTTTCGCACTCCGTGGAAGCAGGTGTTCCGGTATTGAATGTCGTATAGGTTGAAGGCACAGGAGAAGGCGTTAAAGATCCTGTAGCAGTTAAAACAAAGGAAGTTGTTGCAGTATTAGTACAACTAGGAATCGACGAAACTTCAAGTGAAGCTTCGGCAGACGGGTATGCGACACACATCTGTCGTAATGGTGATTCCGAGTCATAATTATTGAGACTAGTTGAATAGGTCGTCGTGGAATTAACGTTTGAGGCAGTTGCATAAGACGACAATGTGGAAGCCGAATTTGTGACTGCAGTCTGTTGAAAAGACACTGGATATAGTCCCGATGACGCTTCTAAAATTTCCCCCCATGAATTTGAGGACGATTCACCGTGAGCTGTACTTTTATTTGAATATATACGACTGCCTCCAAGGGTAACGAACGAAGTCTGCAAATGAGTAGGAGAAGCACAAGTGGTGGAACTCTGCATATCAATCACTGTTGCCTTGTTGTCGTTAGCAACAGTAACCACACATCCTGAACTGACTGTAGCATCGCCTGCAGAAGGGAAATTAGATGATGCGGATAACGTAGCCGGAGGGATGCTTAACAGCGGTGTAGCTGTTTGCAGCTTATGAGCACTTGTTGTTGCCAGACACTCTGTGGTAATATTTTTTAATTCAACTGGCAATGATGATGATACCATTGATTTTGTTGGAGTAGCTGAAGAAACAGATGAGGTAACAGTGGATAAACTGGTTTCAATACTCGCACTGCTTTTCGGTGGTCGCTTTCCAGTCTGAGAAAACAAAGCCATAAGACGAGACGATAATCGCGATACTTTGTCCTTCTCACTAGAAGTTTTATCTGTTTGTATCACAGTGGACGCTGTACCTTCCACAGTACCATCCATAACAGAATCGGACTGCGGAACTACTCCAGCGGACATTTCATTCGTTCTTGGATATCTCAAAACAGGCGATTGTTCTGGTGTATCAGCACCACTATCTGATGACAAAGGTTCAACTTCAATTGGACTTGCGAGTAGAAATCTATCCGTTTTGCAACCTAAACGAGGATCCATGAAATGCCGAGTTACTGTATTTGTCCCAGGTACAATGTTATCAAACGTATCATCAAACGCAACAACTGCAGCGTGTTTTCGAATAGGCGGAGGTGATTGGAAAACCTCAACAGCATCAGCCATTTTCTGTTGATCGTTTTTGTTCGGACTGGTTTCTATATCCTTTAACACTTTAGCAGAATCTTTCGATGCAGTCGCTCCATCTACAATTTCACTAACTGCAGATAAAACATGTGTCTCTTGGCATTGACCTTCAATCTGCATTGTTTTCATTGAATAATTTATATCCTCGCCAATACTTTCACTGTCTGTGCGTCCGACCACGGCATCTGCAGTACCTTTCTCCTTGGCAACCTCAACACTTACCCCAGCCGCTTCGTTTTTAACCTCAGTTTTCTTTTTCTCAGCACCCGACTCGGCTCTATCATCACTTGAAGATATCTCCATATCACTGCTTGCTCTAGAAGAACTATCAGATTGTTCACGTTTCTTTAGTTTTTCAATCTCTATTCTTCGCAGTTCTTTACGGATATCTCGTCTAACCGCAGCCTCTGTAATAGGGTCTGCGCTGATCTTATTCATTTTCTTGTACGACTGAATGTCTAAACAAAACAGAAAGGGGTTACAATCACAGCAGATGTTCTTACTTCATTGATTAATTGCTCCTATACCTAGTCAAAGCACGCAAATTGCGCCAGTCTGGCCCAGTCAATGACAGCAATATATTTAGCCACGCTCTTAAGGCCGTTTTCCACTAAGCGGAACTTCTCTTTGTCTTTTCTAATTAGTTCCACCCGAGAAATCACAAGACAAAGAAAAATTCCGCTCCGCGCGGAAAATTCCGCCTAGTGGAAAACGACCTTCAGACGTCCCTGTTTAGTTGAAACAATAACAAGTTAGCATCCGGCTTTAGGATACAATGTTCAATATTTAATCATGAACTAGTATAAACAGACAAAACACCCGCAAGGAAAATTGACGTCGCATACATAAAACCCACAGAACAGAACAACAGATATACGTCAAGTCAATCACAACGGCCGAACAGTTCAATATATACAATTGTTTTCAAACAAATTTATCCTGGTAGAGGAAAGTAATGCAAAGTACGTTACTTCCTTAAGGATTTTCCCCACATAATACGGCTTGCAGTTTGTTTTTAAGTTCGTCACTAAATGCAAAGATTTATTTGCATATATAGTTTTCAATCGAATTTTCCTCTTAACATTATATCATTAAATCTAACCATACCTTCTTTCGGTAATCGCTTCAGAATTACAGCATGGAGTAGATTCGGGTAATGTCGATCTGTCAAACCTTGGTAAAAATTAAAGAAGAGTCACTATGCATCGACAAAAGAAAAATATAAAGTGGCTGTTTATGTTTGTATACCTAACTGATGGCTGAAATCCGATGTTGGAATAACATAAATAAGCGCACTTGAATCAGGATACTCAGCGACACCAGCCTAAATGAAAAATACATAAATATATACACAACAGACAACTATTAAAGGAATACCGAATGGTTTTCCGTGCAGGATTGCGTGATCCATGCACGAGGGATGTCGCGAAACTTTCGGAAAGTCGAGCAACATCCCAAGTGTATGGATCACGCTATCCTGCTTGGAAAACCATTTGGTAATTGTTTTATAAAATAACTACAGTGAAACAATGACATTTTGAGAATCCCACGAAAATCCCGCGAAGACATTTATTCCTCGTGCAGGATAGCCTGATCCTACACGGCTTTTGACCAATCAAATTGCGTGTTTCACTGTAGTTATTATATAAACTCTAATCACTACATAATTAACTCTAATTATTACATACTGTAATTAAGGTAAAGCAGGTATAAAAAATGTTCGCAGCTATGTACCGTACGTTTAGAGTACTGTATATACTTTTACATATTTTCCAATTCGTGCATCACAGTATAACAGCTTACCAGATTTTTGTGTTGAAAAAATTTAATCAGTTTGGCGAATTTGGTGTTGTTCTTTTCTCTCGGTCGCACTTCACAATAAAGGTACATCGTTCCTTCGTCAAAAACTAGAAAATTAAATGTTTGGATTAATACAAAGCACATAATCAGTAATAATCCTATCAATCATCTATACTTTAAAACTGAATAAAGTTTACCTTTGCATTTAGATGAAATCGCTGGTAACTGTTTAAAAATAGGCGAGGGAAATAATGGCTTAAGTTTCTCGAACGATACTTTTCCCTTGATATCAATGTTTCCTCCGCTGAAATAAAAATGTCCTCCATGAGTCACAGTTAAATTATTGGCCCGACTTATACTAGAAACGCATCATCCCTGATGGATATTCAGTGTTAGGGTAAACACAAGACGGAGTATTCAGAACTAGGTAGAATAGTGCGATCTGAACTGAAAATAGCCTTGAAACAAACCATCCCATCTTGGGTTTTTTTCCGTAAATCCGCTAACTACATTTCAGGTAATGAAGCATTAGTTTTTCCTAATAGACTGTTACACGAGGCGATTTTTGGTATAACTTGCAACGCAACATCGGACAGAGATCGATGTTAGTTTAAAAAGCACTAACTACTATATCAATGAGCAAAGAATCCTTTTCATTTTCAGATATTTTTCATTGTAGTTTATTTCTTTCTTTGTATGTTCGTGATAAAAAAATTGGCGAAGTAAAATGCGGAAAAATTTCCAACAGAAAAATTTAGTGTAAAAACGTTATACTGTACATAGCATGACTCTATGCCAGAAATTGTGTTGTAAACTCGAACGGTCTGTGCCAGCCATAGATATTTTATATACACTAGATAGTGCATCTAATTAATCTGCAATTCAAAAATTGAAGCCGTGATTGCAGTCTCAGGTCGTTCCCATGAAATGAAAAGATTCGTATGTTTTCTATTTCTTAAACAGGGAACTTAAACATTAAGTTAACCCTATTCCAAATACGTTTTTAAACTATTCAAATGATGAAAGTTATTGTTGTTTTTAAGCGTTTATTAGCAAGTGGGAACGACCAACATGGCCACCATCTATTCAAATGGGGGGTAACCGCTGGAATGTTCTTGGCTTCAATTTTACTAAAAGAGATGCGCCATCTAGTGTATATACAGTAAGATATCTATGGTGCCAGCGTACTGTACAGTAGGTGACGACCATAACACCAGTACACTACATAAACTCTGCAAATTACCATTGGACTATTTTCCCTTGCCCAAGTTCGTCCAGTTGGACGACCCTCTTCTGGTATAAACCAGGGATTACAGGAAATAAACATAATTTGGAAGGTCGACATAATACATTTTTATAAAGTTACAACAAATACCCATCTTTCACTGCCTCTCTGGACCAGGTTAAATTTTATTAATATATAAACTGGCAGGCTTTTTTCAGGGATTTTTTAGGACCGTTAAACGGCCCCAAAAACTCAATCTTGAATTGAGTTTTGAAACTCAATCTTCTCACCAAAGTTTCAGTGCAGTAAAAATGAAGTTATTTGAGTTAAATTCGTGACGTGTGGAAATTAGTTTTCAGTTGGAAACCCGACAATTAAGAAAAAATGGCTGGAATTCATCTCACAACACAAGAAAAACTATGCATTCCCCATCTTTAACCCGTTTATAGTGTCCCTCAGTGCCTCTGATTTAACACATTCCGTCTCAACTACATTTATATTGAGTACAAGTGTCAGCTCCCCAGTAGTGGGGGGGGGGTGTTCAGCTATAAAACTCAATCTTCTCTGCAAAAACGGACACAAGAGAAAATCCGGGAAAAAACCCTGAAACTGCATGTAATCAAAATTCGAATATTTATCAACTTACATAGTGATAGGTAAAATATCGCTGGAATAACATATTAAGTCAGCCGAGGAAAGAATATTTTCTTTGTTCTTGATCACGCCTGACCACAGAGTTCTGCCTTGTTTTGAATAGTTTGCATACATCCGACCTGGGACAATGTTTACGAAAAATATTTTAGTTGTATTAGCGCGTATTAGTAATTAGTATTAAATTTATGATTGTATCAAAATTTAAGTTTATTAGATAAGGGACCGGTCATTATTTATGGTGTTGTTTGGCACCGAAGAAAAATGTTTTTCTTGGTAAACATTTTGCTGAGATCGCCATTAAAAAGTCAAAATATTTCTTACCCAACCTCAAAAATCATATATCGTTCAGTTGCCACACATGTCCTTTACCACTTCTGCGACATGAGTTTGGTAACTGCTTGTGCGATTTTCATGTTGTCTGCACATGTACTTTCTTCGGAGAAACCATTTGCCTCTGATTGAATAATATATTGTATTGACATACGACTGTTGATATTGCTTTTTAGTCTTCAATATATTTGAATGAGTCATGTTTTGGAAATGACAATAATTGTTTTATTACCCAACCCTTGAGTAGTTGTTTTGTTTTTCATTTACCCAACCTTTTACTCGCTCAAAATTTTGTTTGCCCAACCCTTTTCTCTTCAATGCAACCTCCCGCCATAAATAATGCCCGGTCCCCAAACTAAAATTTGTTTTTAATAAGTTCGATAGCCGTTTTATGCGTTAATAACTGCGTTAACAAAAAAGTTTCGGAGAGGGAGCAAGCAACTATAATTACCATCAACCATGGATTTCATGCCCATCAGAGTAACATCATTCTGAAGTGAAGAAATTAAGGAAAATCCATCATCATTACATACATTATACTGAACATGCACGCGTCATACTAACAGACTTGATACTTGGTTAATGCGTCTTTAGGAAATTATAAAACAGTTACAAAAATCCATGATTTAAAACGTAATATTGCTGCAAAAATAAAGAAACCTTGACAGTTGACACGAGAAACTATATTACTATTATATATAGACTATTTGCTTTGTACTTACGTTATTCTTTTCGTTGCGTGACAGAACAAGCTGAGTCGAGACATGGCGAGATTCGTGACTTGGTAAGTTCCGTAAGGACGAGTCTTGGGTTAAGACATTTCTTGGTAAAGAGTGATGTGATTGACTTGATGTGACAGAAAACTGAATGACAGCATATGGACAACATTGTCTTGGTCTTTTTGCATGTAAATCATCACCATCATCCGAGAATTCATAAAAATAATACTGCAAAGGAAAGTAACGTCCGCATTCGCAATACTTATACAGGTATATCGCACCCACACTAACTAGACTGAATTTGTCTTAGAGACCTAAATTAAAGGTGCATGTATATTGCATCAGAGGATGACTTGACTCCAGGGCTCGAAATAGAAAAAATATATGGCCTGCCAAACTATTTTTTTTGCAGGTCAAATTATGGTCTGTCATTTCTATTTTTAAACTGCCAAAATGGTCTCACTCAGGTGTGAAGTGAACATAGAGATTAAATGTTAATTTTCGTCATGCATATCATAATTTATGTATTTGCCTTACTGTAACTATTAGGCACCTTAAGATTGACGTAACGGGAAACCGCTTACCGAAAATGGCAAACTGCAAATCGATTGTGTCCTCAACCATTGGACGCCTTTTGGTTTTTGTAGAATTTCGTCTGGCATTTATTTTTAACTTGGCAGATCAAATTCTCTTTCGCCTGCCATTTCTGAAATATGGCCTGCCTTTGGTCATTGCCATTGGCAGGCCGCTATTTCGAGCCCTGGACTGGACCATTTTCTGTAAAAACCTCTTTCACCAATTTCACCGTTTTAACATATACTATCTAGAGAAAGGTGGGACAACACTATTCCTATCCTTGTATGTCAAATACAAATAATTTATCAACCTGGGAAGATGTGAAAGCCTGTTCCAAGGAAACGTTGTGTGCACAAGGAAAAGACTTGGATATATGACCATCATAGTTTGGGGTAGGTTCAAGTGCACATCCATCTCCAGTTCTCTCACCAACTGCTTTTAGCTTTCCCTATGAATGTATAGTAAGGAGGGTTAGGCGACTATTGGGCTCTTTCAAGTGATGTCACAACTTCCACCATTTTGGGTGGCAAATTAAAAACATTTAATCACAGCAAACATGGCGCCACAGCCAGACTGTGACACTGACTGATGCTGTTGCTTTTGTTAGAGGATGTTCAAAAGTTATAATGATCTTCACCTTTGCAATCTTGAAGACCATCAGGTATTTCGAAGTTCGGGGTGGAATCGAATACGATGACACCATATCAGGAAACCTGGCTACATATACACCTACATAAAATAGTACAATATACTCATGTCTGTAAGTATTCACGATGCAGTATTGTGTTATTATACTGTGCAAAGCCTTATCATGCTATCCGATACTTTATTTTTTAAATTTTGCTTACTTGGACATGATTATGGTTGGATACAAAAATGTATAAAGAAAGCGGACACATGAGAAACGGACTGCAACACATCGTTAAATATTTGATTGGAAAATTCTCTATTTCAATTCATATTTAAATCACTTGATTGATTTCAATAATTTTGTCATTCATAGCCTGAAGACAGTCAAACGTATAATAAAATATTGGGGGGGGGGGAGGAACCTTATAATCCTATATAGAATTAAAAATTAGAAATAATTTATGATTTCAATCTTATCTAAAAGTTTTCAAACCATTGGTGAACTGATGTCACTCCAACACTCGTTCAGTCAAACTAAAACAAGGGAATATTCCATAATTTCAAAATTATCTACCAATTTATCAAAACAAGGCTACTACAAACCCATCGTTGGATCTCCCAAACTGGAAAAGGAACTTGATCCAACACGTAGACCCTCTTTTGCCACTTTTCTCACCTAAGTTACAATTTTACAAAAATAATTCAGTTAATTGCTAGGGGGAGGTGGTTCAGAGTACAAACGAAAACCGACTGAAAAAAAAAACGAAAAAAGATTTTTCTAACCTATGTCAAAATATACTACAGTTAGATTAAACTTCACGCAACACGTTCAAGATTTTAGTTTTGAAAACAAATTAAACAATTGTAAAATTAAAATTGTAGTAATGGTATGTTACTGCCTTAATACACAGAATAGTTCTGTGGTTAATATGTAAGCGGTAGGCCACCATTACTCATTAGGTGTGCTATTTTCAGCTTTCCAGGTGTGGACACACTCAGACAACATCACAAACTCAAACTCAGTGCGGAGTATGGAGTACGGAGTCTGTCAAAAAATTGTTTATTTTACATAAAGATTCGATTTTAACGAGACTCCGCGTTTTCCACTTAATGGGCGCATAAAGTGGAAAACGCGGAGTCTGTCAAACAGATGTTTATTTTGCCTAAAGATTCGATTTTATCTTAAACGACATTTTGTAACAAACGAAAAGCACATGTGATGTGCGACTTGTAGCGAGTGCTCTCATTGTCAAGCCCAAGAATTCCTTAGATTAATATCGGTAAAAAAATCCACAAGGTCCGTTTAATTAAACTTGCAATGACACTTGCAACTTCCGGCAAGATTTTTTGCAATGTGCATGTTAACACCCCGCGGTTTTGACCGCAACTTTTCTGCGACAACAGTGCAATTTGCAGCAATTTTATAACTTGAAAACATGAGAGTTAAATTTTCAATACTAATAACTTTCCTAGAATACAAAGATTTTGTGCTAATTAGGTAAGGTATGTAAATGTCAGCAATCATATTAACACAGGATGAGGTATTTAGCACTAAAGCATATTGATATATTATATCTGCTGTGTTTGATTATCACTTGCCACACATGAATAGCAACAATTATTTTCTGCCTGCGAGTTTCTTAGTTTGATCGGATCAATACGTTTCCTTAATTAAAGTGCCTGTGCAACGAAATTTTCACCTCATTTTTTATTGTTTTTCTAAAAAGTACTGCTGGAGTGATGAAGAATGACGTTTACAGTTTCGTCATATCTCATCTCATTCTCAAGTTATCGGCACTTTCTATATTTTGAGTTGTGACGTCACAAGTATGAGTTGAGATAATGGCAATAACAAGAAAGTATGATATCTTGGTGAGTATTTAATAAAATTTAATGAAACTTGGTACACTTAGTGGGTGCAACAAAGTCAACAATTTGGCTTGTTTATGTGGTTGTTATGGCAACACACTCGTCCCCAGTCCCTTCTCTTCCAATTTCTATATGATCCATTTTCAACGAAATAAATAGCAATTTCTGCAATTTTCGCTTATTACTATAATACGTGTAGGTATTGTGATCAGTTTAAACCATCATAATATGTAAACATCCTCTTGCAAGAGGTCTACGGGAGGAAAGCTGTGAAAGAAAGAGAAGAGACTGGGGACTAGTGTGTTGCCATGACAACCACATGACCTACCAAAAATATTCATATGAGTGCACCCACTAAGTGTACCAAGGTTTCATTGAATTTTATTAAATACTCACCAAGATATCATACTTTCTTGTTATTGCCATTATCTCAACTCATACTTGTGACGTCACAACTCAAAATATAGAAAGTGTGATAACTTGAGAATGAGTTGAGATATGACGAAACTGTAAACGGCAATTCTCATCACTCCACCAGTACTTTTTAGAAAAACAATAAAAAATGAGGTGAAAAATTCGTTGCATAGGCACTTTAACCTACAAAGCTGTATTGAAACCTTTGGCTTCTGACAGTCTAACTGCGCAATCAATGACAATACAGGTAATATCGAAAAAAATGGGTCACTTTATTCTAAAACTGCAAGAAATAAATACATTATAAACAATGTTAACAGACAATCACGGTCCTCCTCTCAATACTTTATGAATTAAACACAACAATTAAGATATAATTTAGCAAGGTCTATGACTAGGGTGGGATAATTAATTCGTGGCACAGTTCAATATCGAATAAACATGCAGTTATTTAGTTAGAAAGTTTAGGGAAAATTTTATTACATAATCTATTAAGTTAATATTATAGACACACGAAAGGTTGATTTCTTCAAAGACCACTTTTTGTCTTAAAAACTTATAGGTATCTTGTGGTACGAAACTGAATAGTGATAAAGATATGCCTATAGTGCTGGAAATGGAGTTTAATTAAATTAAAGGACATTGGCAATAAAAATTTTTATTGCTTTATCTGAAAGAGCATGAAAAAATAAGCCGATTGGCCGTTTACTGCTCTATTCTATCTCATCTGGTTCCGAAGTTATACGCAAAAATGTGCAAAATATAAATTGCTGATTCAGCACAACGTGTGACGTCATTGGTTGGGTAAGTATGTTTATTGAATAGTAGACTGAAGCATTGCTCAGTTGTTATTGGCTCAAATCAAATGAAATTTTGCATACAGATAGTACATGATGAGACGCATGGAAAGATACTTCTAATTTTGTTGTCAAGGCAACACAGTCGTTCCCAGGCCCCTTACACTGATTTTGAATAACTAGTTGCATTTATCTATGTGTATGTCATTTTCGAATTGTTATCATGCAAGTAAACTTTCGGCATGCATAGGTATGGTACACATACTTCTGATATTATTTTATTCTTATAAGTACCATGAATGAAGCTGTTTTATAAAATTGGCGCAAGGGGCCTGGGAACGACATTGTTACCTTGGCAACAAAATTAGAAGTGTTTTTCAATACGTCTCATCATGTACAATCAGTATGCAAAATTTCATTTGATTTGAGCCAATAATAACTGAGCTATGCTTCAGTTTAATATCATTAAACATACTTACCCAACCAATGACGTCACACGTTGTGCTGAATCAGCAACTTATATTTTGCACATTTTTGCGTATAACTTCCAAACTAGAAGAGATAGAATAGAGCATTAAACGGCCAATCGGCTTATTTTTTCATGCTCTTTCAGACGAAGTAATAAAATTTTTTGTTGCCAATACCCTTTAACGGTCTTGACTAGAAGTGCACACAGGTGACCACAAGTGACCATGAATGACCACGAGTACTGTGACAAGGAGTAGTAGAAAGCTGTTTCGGAATATATTGTTATAGCCTAAAAAGCGAAAAAAAAGGAATGGCGGGAATAACACTCGGCATAAAATATAAATTCATAAAATATAAACCAGGAAAGATTTATATCACTGCAAGTTCAATTAAACTCTTTTTCTCACATCACAATAACAACTCAGTGAAATTGTGATTTTACAAAGTTAACAAAATATCCTATATTTTTTCTTTGCTGGCATGACAATTGTTATTAAAGTGTATATGAAATGAAATTTCTTATTTTCTTAAGTGAAATAACTCTTTAAGCTGTATAGTGTAACTTATTTCTCAGTTTCCTGATTTTATGGTTTGTTCCCGAGATATTTCAATTTGTTTGATATTTGTTTGAGCACTCGATATTGTCCAGAAAAAGTTACAACGAAAAACAAATAAATTTGCAGTCAATTAAAAAAACCTCCTAATTTACTTTAAAAAGCATGCACTATTTATAAAAACTCAACCTTTCTGTCACTGATTTCGTCTATACCTGTAAGCATTTATTAAAGTATATCAAGTCGAATATTGTGAGTTATTTGTTGCATAGCTTTGAGTCCAGTGATTCAGCAAGGACCTCTAACGGATATTGGCTATATATATATAGGCCACATCTTGGGTATGATGATCAGTACTGCTTATGTTAAATGTTGAGTTTCAAAAGGAAACTAATATTCCGAGTTTGTTGATACCCTATCTATATATCTATCAATGAACAAGAAATGTATTTGCATGTCGATACTAAAATGACATTGCATGCATGATTGGTAGTCTGTCGAGCGCAGGAGAAACAAATACGTAATATGGTCTGTTTGAGCGGTTCTGTCAGGAAATACCACTTGCATGCATGCGTTCTCGGCATTCGCACTCACGGCATGTTTCACAACACATGCAAGCGATTTTATATTAATTTCTGCGCGAGTCACTGGAATAGATTGGTTATGTGTTATCATGATGTTATGTGTAGCGATGCATAGCTATATAGCCTATGAATGGTTTGCTATAGCAGGCTGTACCGCACCAATTTCTGTATTTAAAATGCAATGACATATAAAACTTTGACAAGTTATGTACACATATATAATATGATAAAAACGAGTTTAATGAAAATGTGTTATAGAATACTAACATTTTTGGCGCGTATCATATGTGCACTGCATGGTTGAGTTTGATATATCTACATGCACGTACTGACGTACATTTAGATAGCCTATATACATTTGTTTGATTCTTTACAATACTGTTCATTATTTCAATACATGCCATTTTAAGAGGAATTTTAATTTCTGCAATAAAACGTGCATGCAGAATTTCACAATAACAAGTGAGATATAAAGACTAATGGCGCGCGCTAGCATGAGACATGCATACCTGTACATCCTGCGCAGCTGCATATTGGTTTGGATAAATCTACCAATTAATATAAAGGATAAAATGAGTGCTCACAGCTCACTTACTTCTTCATTAGACGATTGTTTGAAAATAAGATATTAGTATAAAACTTAATGTATAACACTGCGAACAAATCCAAAGGACAAATTGCCCTTCGTGCTGCCATATAGCCTACGTACGAGCAATTGGTGTCGAATTACGCTAACGTCATATGAAATGAAATGTTTTCAATTTTAAGAAAAAATCTTTAAAAAGGTCCTTTAGAAGCAACTTGGACATTGGCATGCATGTAATAATTTGCTGAACTAATCTTCGTTGTAATTCACATGCATGATTTCACTTTGTTTAAAATAGGAGAAGAGTATGCCATATAACATGCCTGAAAAACCGAACTTTGACGTTTATCCTTCACTCGATACCTGCGGAACTTATTTTTCAGATAATTGCATTACAACCAGAAACTGCCTAAGTATTAGCACCCAAACTGTAGAAAAAATATAGTTATTTTCCGCAAATAAAAATCTGCTGCGTTATTATATTGAGCAGGAAGCGATGTATACAGCATGTGAGTACTAACGCCACTACAAATTAAAAACTGGGTCAGTCATTACAAGATGCGGTATAATCCCGATTTAACGCTATTCGAATGTATATGCGTTGGTAAATTACATGGGCGCTATCATGAACTACATGCATGTCTATACATAGCATTTCCTTTAATCATTGTCATTAAATCGTTTAATAAATAATGCCGACTACATGCAATCAGATAAACATTGGGCGTAGGCGACCAAGTCAAGCCCCAATTCATGTTATGCATGCATAAACATGGACACATGCAGTAAATTACCATGACGGATATCTACTTATTATTATGAACATCATTAAGAAAAAACGTACTCCGAATAATAATATTATACCATCTTGCAAACTCAAGATAATTATGAGTTATTTAACGAAAACAAGATACAAATGCTGGTGGTGGATATTTCGACTCCATTTGGATTCAAAATCTACTATTACTATTATTAAAGTTGAAATAACATGAACAGGTCACTTGTCAAGCTATTCGTGTGAGTAAATTTCTAATTGGTCTTTCCGCATCTGATAAATTAGCGCGATAATTGGTATGACAATCTGACAGGAATATCGGTCGCAAAATTATATTTTGAAAGTGTAATTTAAAAAAATATAATGTCTTAAATACGTCCTAATGAATTATTTTCTTATTAATAATTAAATTTCTTATTATTTTCTTTCATGCGTTTCTGATTTGTTTTATTTTACAATGTTTCGTTTGACATTCTGCTTGCTTGCGTGCATGTATGTATGCGTTGTAGAATGTATTTGGCACATAGTGCAGTCTGCAGGAAATTCATTATTGTTGGTAGCCATCTGATCTGGTATTCTGCTTTATGTCATTCGTCATCATACCTTGCCTTTGCCGTCGGGCATTATACATTTAATTAAAGCGTCATACTGAACGAAGGAGTTTTTCAAATGACCTATCGCTGTCAATGCAAGATCACTCTCTCAGATTAAATACTTTGAGTTATATTTTTTGATAAAATACAGGACATATTGAACATTGTTATTGACAATAACTTGTGTTGTACAATTTGGTAAGTGCAAATCACTACATTTTAATATTAACATGCATACACTTTGCGTTATAATTTTATTTCCTTTCATGGTTTAATTCATATACGTTTGGTTCATTGCTTTTAGCCAAGACGTTCTAGAGGAACCACGATTGTGTCGCGAAGGACATGCTTTTTGCAAAAGTTGCATCGAAACCTACTTGGTTGAGCATCACAACAGGTGTTGTCCCAACGATCGGAGTCCACTGTTGCCTGTAGATCTAAGGCGAATCTTGAATCTTCAAGGATATTTGGAGAATCAAGAAGTTAGGTGCCCGGAGAGGAATGACGAAAACGAAGATACATGCTCTTGGGAAGGACAGCTTTCAGCAGTAAGACAGCATCAACAAGAGTGCTTCTATGTTGTAGTTGGCTGTCGCTACACTGGCTGTGGGCACCGATGCCAAAGACAACTCATAGCAGCTCACGAAACCGATTGTGACTATGCAGATGCAATATGTCATCAATGTGGACAGCAAGGGCTTCGGAGAATGGATGTGGATGGGCACATTTCTTTCTCCTGTGCTATAACAAATATCGATTGTCCACTATCGTGCCATTCTAGTGTAGAAAGGTAAAAAGAATAAGATGTCGCGGTGGAGATCAGGAGTACAGTGTAGCTAGACAGTTACAGTATAAATTAGAGAAAATTGAGAGTCAGTAGGCCATGAGAGTAGCCTCAGGAAATATATATATATATATATATATATATATATATATATATATATATATATATATATATATATATATATATATATATATATATATATATATATATATATATA
>CACRXK020004606.1:0-30970 GCA_902702795.2 Paramuricea clavata | reverse complement strand
GCTAACCACTGAACCACTCAAGTAGATCTCTTTCTACAAAATCATAACAAGAAAAATTTTATTTTATTATTTTATACATACACTGTAATCTCTAAAATTAGCAATCTAATGCAAAAGTGTGTCACTATTTACAGTAATATTAGAACAACACACAAATATTATTTTACAGATGAAAATTGAAAAATATAACTATACTGTATGCACATATATGTAAAAATCTATCCATACAAACAGGCATCATACTTCAGCAAAAATGTATTAAACAATTCGTTTAACTCAAAACATGTACATATGTATCACAGTGACACAGTACATATACACACACAATAGGGTCAAATTAGAGGCATTATAAACACAAGTATGACGCCATAATTTTGTACAGTGTATTTATATTACAGTACAAGAATAAAACAACAAAGCGGAAATTTGACTATAAAATAACACGATAACTGTAATGCATTGTAGTATACCAACCTTAAATACTGCGCTTGTTTTCACGTTGATGATACACAGAGATTTAACGCCATCCAACTTAGAAAGAAGAGCCTCGCTATTGGGAATATAAATTAATTTAAACACAATTCCTTTTCTCAGACGGATTATTTGTAAAGCTAAAATGACAACACGTCCCATGCAATTAAAAAAAAGGTAAACTTGATATAGTAAAACACAAGTCATAATGATGATCGCAACAATACAGCAATAACATGCTGTTTTCACAAAATATCGCAGCCTGACATTCTTGTCGTTCGAAAGCTTCCATATTGGTTTTGTAGTCAGAGAGATGTTCACTCCTCGACAGTCAACAGTCAATGAAAGCCACGCGTGGAATTAGGCGCTCAATACCCATGATGCTTTGCGGCCTGCTGTCCAACCTCCTCTGACTGATGCGTGAATACATCATTTGAAGTATTCATTCTGACTCCAATGAGGATATTATCGGTTTGGTTGATTCATTTTAATCTGTTTTCTGTTTTTAGAGCTACCATCTTGGGCATTTTACTGGTTGAGACCAACCTCGTTCCCAGGCTCTTCCCTCTTGAGAAGGAAAAACCCTGGTCGGAGCTGGTCACGTGGCTCACAGAAAATTAATTGCCTAAGGGGGTGTGTTATGAATATGTAATTAATTTATTCTAAAACGCGCGAAAATTATACTGGCAATAACAACACAAAATAATCGCGACAAAAATATCGCTTAAACTAATAATCTACGTTACACTCCCGGGGGTTGATCTCCATCAGGTGATCAAAAGTCCAACAAAATTTGAATGTAATTATGTTAAAATTAAAGAGTCCTTGCTCATATTACTTATAACTGTTCGTACGAATATTAATACTTATCTTAATCTAACTTCTCGTTCAAGTGTTTAACTCGTGTCCGCGCATCGAACCTCTAAAGGTATGAGATGCTGAATAGGTCTCTGTAATATAGTAGTTTTCCCATGTCCTGGGGCAGTAAGAACGGTAATCCTCGCTGCTCGAACTACTCCATCTTTGCCTTCAAGTAACTCGGTAATTTTAGCTAATTTCCAATAACAACGAGCCGTAGAATCGTCCTTTAAAATCACCACTTCGCCGACTGATATATCACTTGAATTTCTTCCGACACTTGAATTCTTTCTTGCACTTTCGCGTAATCCCAAAAGATACTCTCTACGCCATTGTCGGGTAAAGTTTTGCAGCAATCTGTAATGGTACCTTATTCTCCGCGTCAAGGTTTGGTATGTACTGGACACATTCGAATACCGTTGATTCGGTGTCGTTGCTATATGCCGTCCGTACACCAGGTCCGCCGGTGTAAGAGGATAAGATAGACCTTCGTCATCTGCGTACACATAGGTCATGGGCCTGTTATTTAAGAGTGAATGTCAGTAAAAATCGAACATATGAGACATTTCGCGGCCACGACTGAAAAATCGATTTTGCTCAAATTTTGCCCAGATATACCTTATTATATCGGAAAATGCACCATATATTTTTTTAGGTCAAATACTTTTTTAACTTTGAGAAAATGCCGTTTTAACACGACCACCCTAAATCGCCATTTTTTCTGGGAAAATATGCGCTGATTTTACAGATAAATTTCACGACGACAACCGTTTCTAATCGATCTAAAACCCTAAAAATCTTGTTTTCGGTTATTCAAAGGACGGTATACATGACTTACAGGAAATCTGAGTTACTTTTAGGAATAGATATAATCGTAGTTTTGGAGCACACTATCTTACTTCATTTACGATACCCTCTTAACAAAACCGATTTTCACCATGCGATAAAGCCCCAAATCGATCATGCTTCTACTAGTTGGCTCTTTAATAAGCAAGCTTTCAATTGACGTAAATACTTCTTTTGGCAAATGAATACGCGATAAACGACAGCGCGTTGAAATCGTCCGTTTTTGACGTCTTGCAAGTCAAACGCTGTTAATTTACATACCGTCGAAGTAAACAATTTAATCAAGTATTTTAAGTATTTTACCTTTTGAGAAGAAGATATATTCTTGAATGGAGACTTTTTGCCTTGCTTAGTTTAAAATTGGTCCAAAAATCCCGAGATATTTGTAAAATATCATCATATACAGGTATTTTGAAATATAATATTGTTGTCAGTTGCATGACAACTTCAGATCATTGTTCAATATTGTCTACTTTTATTAATTGCGCAAACATACAAATCGATGAGCTCTTTAGGGATTTTATATTTTTTACTAAATTTCCCAAAATTAGAACTTCAATTGACAATTGTTGTTTTGTTCCAGTTTGCATTGATCCATATAATGTACCATTTAGTATTTACATATCGACTATTGAGTATAAATGTTTACGAATACATAAGTTAATTATTAAGCAACTGTTAATAGCGTGCGTGTGACATGAACATTTATCCATACAAGGATTTGTTATTTTATTATATATTCTACCACCTAAACTCAAATTATAGGCATATAGCAAATACTGTAGTTTAGAATAATGTGTGTTTACTTTGATGCACAGTTAAAATAATCAGTAAAATTACTTTATTTTGATACACTAATGTCTATTGATCTTATTATATTTCGCAAGTACTAGGACCCAAAAATACAGCATTGAGATATGTTGGCCAAGTGCGACACCACAAATTATTATTGTCTCCCCACACGTCGCGTTTAAAGAAAATGAAAGCTTGTTGCTCGTTTAACGCCGCATTAACCACGTGTCAAATACGGCAAATGCGGTGGGCCTCGCGCTTTACTGTGCTACGCCCATTTTTACGAGAACATGGCCATTTTCTATTGGGACACACCCATTTTAGGTGCCTCGCGAATTTAGGGACCTCGCGCATTAGGGCCCCTAGGCTTGGTAGTTCGCCCTAGCACGGCCCCGGGAAAATATGCAATACTCGTGTTCATATAATCTCTAGTTGCGTTGAGCTGTTATATTATGATCCTGTTTATACCCACCAACTGCGCCAGGCAGGCCATTATCTCGTTTATAATTGATGCAAATAAATTGCAATATTGAAAAAAATTATTTAACACTTTTGTGTGTCTTTAAATTCAATGGTTTTCATAAAAAGAAGAAAGGGGGAGGTTTGGGGGCCTCGCGATAAAATTTGCCCCGGGCCTCGCGCGACGTTAATCCGGCCCTGGTCACTTGTCGGTAGTTCTTGCGGTTTTAATGCCAATTGACAAAGATCAAAAGAGAGCACTGATGACTCCCCCCATCGGAGAAATACTGGCGCAGCCCAAAGCTCAGTGAAATATGGGACCCCAGGGCCAATTATACCCTTGGGGCCCCGGTTAACCACAATTACCCCCCTCCGTCGACAAACTTTTTATCGCCTTGCAAATTTGTATTTGCCTGTCTCCTTGAGCTGGGGTCGCGGAGAAAATTGCTCCCTTTGCCGCCTCCCTGCATGGGCGGCCCTGGCGTCGCCCTTGTCTTATCATAACTATCTACCCTAATTCAAGCTGATTGGCGCGGTTCGATGAATTAATTGCCGCTTTCAAACAGAGGTTTATTATTTTAAACCTCTAGAACCAGGGTACCTTTTGTCACTCTGAGGCCAGCGAAATAACCTCTTCCGCAACATGCACGTACGCGTCTACTATCGTCAAGAAACAATCAATACCGTTGTGGTCTGTGGGATTTTAATTCAATAGTATAAACCTTGCAGTTTTAGGGAAGCCTCACATATCGATTTTTTCCACAAGAAACGTCATATGTTCGTTTTGGGGGTGGGGGAGGGGGTTTACAGCTGTGACGTTTCTCTGTAAATATCATGGGAAAATTCGATAGTTTTTTCGAATACCTTAACATTTCGGAATCAACTTTGCAGAGTATAAAAAAGAAAACAACTTGAAAGAAAACGACTATTCAAATATAAGGGCTGGTAAACTAATAATAAAAACTCCTTATATGGATAAACATTATAAACGTTCATTCACCTGTACACGCACGCTAACAGCTGCTTAATAATTAACTTACGTATTTGTAAACATCACAAAATGGATCAAAACCTCTGAAAACAGCAGTGGTAGTTCCAATTCTTTTGGGGAATTTAGTAGCAAATATAATCCTTAAATAGCTCATCGATTTGTATATGTTAGCGCTAAAGTCAAACGACCGGGTCGTAGATCACGTTGAATAATGATCTGAAGTTATCATGCAACCGTCAACAATGTCTCAAAATACTGGATGTTTGATTTTTTTTTACAAATATACTGGGATTTCTGGACCACTTTTAAACTTAGCAAAGTGAAAAGTCCCCATTCAAGAATATGTTTTTTCTCAAAAGGTAAAATACTTAGAATACTTGATTAATTAAATTGTTTACTTCGACGGTGTATAAATTAACAGCGTTTGACTTGCAAGACGTCAAAAACGGAAGATTTCAACGCGCTGTCGTTTATCGCGTATTCATTTGCCAAAAGAAGTATTTACGTCAATTGAAAGCTTGTTTATTAAAGAGCCAACTAGTAGAAGCATGATCGATTTGGAGCTTTATCGCATGGTGAAAATCGATTTTGTTAAGAGGGTATCGCAAATGAAGTAAGATAGTGTGCTCCAAAACTACGATTATTTCTATTCCTAAAAGTAACTCAGATTTCCTGTAAGTCATGTACACAGTCCTTTGAATAACCGAAAACAAGATTTTTAGGGTTTTAGATCGATTAGAAACGGTTGTCGTCGTGAAATTTATCTGTAAAATCAGCGCATATTTTCCTAGAAAAAATGGCGATTTAGGGTGGTCATGTTAAAACGGCATTTTCTCAAAGTTAAAAAAGCATTTGACCTAAGAAAATATATGGTGCATTTTCCGATATGATAAGGTATATCTGGGCAAAATTTGAGCAAAATCGATTTTTCAGTCGTGGCCGCTTTATGTTTGATTTTTGTGGACATCCTCTCTTAAATTGTATGACTAACATCGGTTTCAAGTAACTGTATAACTGCATGTAGGTGCTATTAATGTGTTCTCATGTCCAGAAATCATGGACATGGTTTATTCTACTTCCTCCGCAATTTGCATATCACGTTGAAATATGGCTTCAACAGTAAACTGTGAATTAGCCATTTCCCAATCGAGTAGAGGACTGGGACTAGTTGATGTTTGCAGGGAAGTTTGGAGGGACAACAAGTTATAGTAAGAGCTAAATGTATATTAAAAGATGCCTTATTATAATTGTTGCGTTTCAGGCTGCACAAATAACTTTAAGAATGCAGGAAAACTTACTAGATGTCATATTCGGCATATTGTTTATTTTTTGTTTCTCTAAACAAGCGACTAGACCCAGTCCTCTGCTCGATTGTGAAATGGCTAATTATATACCGCGACGTTGTTAATCGCAAAATCTGAGAATAAAGTAAATCGTTTACACCTTGCCTCAATCACTGGCTGTAAAACATAGTCTGTTGAAGTATTTAGTGTAATGTGGACCTCATTTCAGTTACTCCCTCTTCTGCATTTTCAATATTTGTACGGAGGTTAGTTTTTTCGACATTTGTCTATTTAATTCTATATAAGAATACCATGCTACTGCCACTAGGAAAAAACGAAAATGCAGAAAAGCCAGCCGAACTTATGCCAGGGAAACATTACACTAAATGTTTCTGCAAACTATATTGTGCAACTAGCAATTGAGGGAAATTGCAAATGATCTTCCTGCGTGATTTAGCGATTTACAGAAATCGCGTAATATAATTTACTGTTTACTTCAGAAGCCATGTCACAGACCTTACACATGTCACAGAACTTAAATATAAAATTGAATCAACCGACGGTTTTGTCACGTATAAGATTTACCTTACTTTAACCGTTACAAATCACTCAAAATCATTTCGACTGCTAGGACAATAAAAAGGTATAAAAAACTAGAACAATGTATAAACGATACAATATTTTAGTTATAGAATGAGTAACATACGAAAATATCTTCAAAATCGCCTCAAATTTCGATAATACGAACCAATTTATTATGCCAAATTTGAACAAATTTAATCCCTAAAACTGAGGACATTTATGCATGGCCGAGCAATCTAGCCAATGTTCGCCAATTATAAGGTCCGCGACAGGCTATATTTCAACGGGTTGGAAATGCATCGATGCTTTATGCATCGATGATATGCAAATTAGTTAGGAAGTAGAATAATGTTCCCGATTTCTGCATACCATGTGAATATATGAAGAAATTTCGTGATGAAATTTTAAAAATAGTTAATACTATGTGAGATATTTGCATCGTAACGTTTGTTATTGTCAGCTACGGACAACAAAAAATGTGATTTCAAGTAATATTTATAATAATGTCAAATTGTGTTAGTTGTTATTAATTCAAATTGACCGTATAATAATCCCAAGAAATGTTCGTCATAGTTTCCAATGATTTTACTAACTGTAACATGCTATTGAATGAGCAAAAAAGTCTACAACGAACATTTAAAGTACACCGTCATGTTCACTTCAAAGAAAACCACTCATTGATGCATACAGTACATACAAGAGAGCATTTCCTAATATTGTATATACTGTACACATTGCTTGTAACGGCTGTTATTTTGAATCGGATGGGCGCTTTCGTAATCATAAATCACACAACGTTGTCTTTGGGTGTGCTGTAGAAGTGCCAGTTTGTGTCACCACACTTTCGTGTTGTGTTGAAAGAAAGGTGGAAAATAAGAAAAAGACACTCGGCCCATTTTAAGACACTGATCCTTTCGGAGCCTAGGAAGCCCACAGTCATAGACCAATTCATTGGGGGGCAATGATGCATCAAGCGAATGGTTTGTGTTGTCGTTTTGTTAACGTTTCATTATGAGGGCAAATTATGACGCCAGTACGGGTATACTACGGGGATACCCTGCACTGGGACAATCTTTCTCTGCGTCGCAAAAAGCTCAAAGCTGGTCTAATGTTTAAGACGCTAAAAGGAAATATGCCTTATTACCTCCAAGATATGTTTTCTTTCCGTGGCACTGGGTACAATATAAGAAATTCCGAAATACGGTTAAATTTGCCAGAGCCACGAAGGAATTACCTAAAACGAAACTTTTGCTATAGTCTTCCCCAAGATATAGATATATTTGGAATAGTCTTCCCCAAGATATAAGAAAACTACAATCATTTGCCCAATTTAGGAAAGCAATAGCGGAATATTATTAATATAGTAGCTAACTAGTAATTTACCTAGCTGACTTCCACACGGCAATCTTGTAAACCAGTTCATGGTATTTTTATATTTACAGTATTTAATTTATCATACTTACCATTTGTAAACTGAAAATTTTTACCGTGTTTAAATAAAATTGTATTGTATATCAAAACTGAATAGACTTTATATTGCAAGCGTGATTTTGGAAAAGGTCTCGTTCACGCTCAGCCGGGATCGTAGAAACAGGCCCTCAACTCAAAGGACAGACTGAACTCAGACTATTATTTGAATATCTATCTTGTTTTTTTATAGTAAAACAAATGTGTATTGAAAAATCATCCGAACAAGAACCTGTTGATTTCGAACCACTTTCAGAAAAAGGGTGGTATTGATCTCGTTAAAATGAGTCAGTATTGCCTTGATTTCGCTGATATCAATGAACAATCATAAACGCATCCTTTCCTTGTTTAGAACTAAGTAACCTCGATGGACAGCTACAAATGGACGAATTTCTGGTAGGACAATAATTTATTCCAGGAGTTTATTCATACAGGCCTAGGGCGGAGTACGGGCGTGATACGGATGCAGTCTAGGGCATAAGCCTTTGGGTGAAGTTTGAGTATAAAACAGATTTTAATATACATAGTTATTGTGGCTATATTTCGCAACGTTTTAGTGTGTATACAGTACAAACATATTAAATATATAGACTGTACGTAGAATATCACTCTGAGTACGTAATCAGAATTCATATTTTAGCAAATTCTGCGGTCAAAGACAATTATTTGTTATCGATAATGCATGTGCTTTTCATCACTTCGATGGGAAATAATCAAAATGAGAATATCTTTTGTCGATTACTTGACACCACCTAGAAACTCGTCAGGCATGATGAAAAGAGCCCTGATAATATTGAAGCACTAGTACCTTAAAGTTTACTCCATGCCTAAGATTATCCGAAATTTTATGTAGTCCTTGGTCGATAAAGACCTACCTCTGGATACATGGTTGGGAGTGGCTAAACGGATAGTTTTTACTGGGAAAATTATATCGGACACTTATAATTTTATAGAGTTATGTTCGAGCCACACCCAATTCTCCTTAAGTGAGAGAGTTAAATCTTCCATCAAAACATATTGAGAGAGTTAACATATATGTAACTCTCTGTTGTTATGCTTTTGAAGGGAGGAGAGAGTTGTCATCAGTGGAATTTTTATTTTAAAGTTAACGCCGCTCGTATTTTGAAAACTTTACAATTAGCGATAAGAACGTACGTTGTTGATTACTTCAAGAAGAAAGTAGCTGGACAGTAAGAATCAAAGTAAAAATGACTTTGATGTTTTCAATTGTTGTGGCGTAGAAAAGGAAACTACCGGTACAACTAACAAAGCGGCCTACATACTAGTATACGCCTACACTATTTCAAACAATTTTAAACTAATTAAACAGTTCAACTCACAGTTCGGATATATATATGGTCTAAGAAAGGTCATGTATTGCTCAAGTAACGGTATTCTTGCTCTTGGTTCAAATCAAAGTACAATAATAGCAACCAAGAGTTGTGAACTCTTGAATATGTGAACTTTCTCATAATTTGTTATGTTTTGACAAACCAGATTTATATCAAATTTAACTCTCGCTTGTTAGTTGAAAAGAAGCATCGGGAGAGTTTTATATAAACTTTATTTTGATGTTTTCCCCATGCAAAAGCCGAGCTTAGGTAGGGAGATCACATTGAGTATGGTCGCTGGAGAAAGTCGGTGTGGCTCGAACTAAACTCTCCGAAATCTTAACTATCCAATTTAATTCTTTCTCTGTAATCAGTGTAGTGATACCCTACATGTATGGAATGCCATGACTGCCTTAAGTCGATGATATTGTTTATATGCGGTGCATGTATCATTATATGCAGTGCTTCTATCATTATATGCAGTGCTTATATCATTATATGTGGTGCTTTTATCATTATATGCGGTGCTTATATCATTATATGCGGTGCTTATATCATTATATGCGGTGCTTATATCATTATATGCGGTGCTTATATCATTATATGCGGTGCTTATATCGTTATATGCGGTGCTTATATCATTATATGCGGTGCTTATATCATTATATGCTGTGCTTATATCATTATATGCGGTGCTTACTTTGTTGTGTAGTGCTTTGTTCGTTGTGTGGTGCTTTGTTCGTTGTGTGGTGCTTAGTTCGTTGTGTGGTGCTTAGTTCGTTGTGTGCTGCTTAGTTCGTTGTGTGGTGCTTAGTGCGTTGTGTGGTGCTTAGTTCGTTGTGTGGTGCTTAGTTCGTTGTGTGGTGCTTAGTGCGTTGTGTGGTGCATTATTAGACTTATTATGAATTTAACACAGACTGTTTTCTGTCGGTTTATTAATTCTTGTCAGATTAATTAAAAGAACATCTGGCAACGATCATGCAACATTTGGCTATTATTAATTCGGACTTTGTCATGGCAATAACACTTTTTTTGGTCGGGGAGGGGGGAAGGCTTCCGTAAATTGCCCCACATATACAAAATTTTCCTAGTAATGTTGGCGAGGGGAAAATTGGTGTATTCAAAAAATATTCTGAACTAACATAATTCCGATTACATTTTGCCTGTTTTGCCTTTTTCTTTCATTTCCTCTAAATTTGCCAAATTTTCATATATAAACTTCGAAATTTCTAATCGTGTTTTTGGGCCCATCTATAGTCCCTGCGCCTGCTTTTACGCAAAAATCGTTATGCAAATCGTTTGCAAAATTATAAGGTTCTAAAAAGAAAATTAAATTGTGTAAGTGGAAGCACTACTTTCGTTTTGCATTGTTTACTTGTTTTTAAAATATTCATTTATTCCAATATGTCTACCAGCCACGTGCCTGTTATAGAGAAAATATTGGGCGAAATAGGTTTGCAAGCTGCTATTGAACTCTTCAAGGCCGAGAAGATCGACGAAAAAATTGCAGTAACACTAAACGATGGAGAATTGATTCGTCTGGGGGTGGCAACAATCGGCGACAGAGCAAGATTTCGTCAGCTATGTCGCCAGCATGGTTCAGACCCTGTCGCACAAGTTCAAGGCCGTGAAGGTCAAGGAACTTCTTCTGGACTACAAACCCGTGCTTACAGGGAGCGAGCGCTTCTTTTTAACTCAAGAGGTTCGAGAAGATCTCAGTCTCTGCCTGCAAATGCTGCCAAGAAGAAAGAAAAGAAGCGGACTTGGACCACTACGTTTGTGTGCTTGGCGGATAGGCTCGCTGTCAAAGTTCCCTCGTCTTCAGAAAAGCAAATTTTGCAGAAAGCAGGACATGGTATTAAAAGAATAAAGTTCGAAGCCGACAATGACGAAAAAGCTGTTCTGGAAACTATTACTTCATCCGAAGTAAACAGTGAGACTTGCCAAACAATGGGATTTCCAAAACTGAAAGAATGTGGCGGTTTTGAGCTAATGAATTGTATAGCAAATTGCAGAAATCTAAGCACTCTTGATTGTGCATGGTCCGCAAAGAGCCTTAAAGCAAATATTGGTGGACAATCGCGTATATATTTGAGACCAATTCAAAAGGATCTGTGCACTGAACCTTTGACCGAGGAAACTCCTTGCGAAATCAAAGAAAAGTGCAACGTTTGTGGCCAAGATGTGTTGGTTCGGAATTTGCGCACACACGTTTATATGCGTTTCGAAGCGGAAATTATTCACAGCGGTTCTGAAAGTGAAGAAGGATTGCCAAGTTCTTACCAAGTGGATCCCCTTCCTCGACCAGAAGAGAGTTCAAGCAGTGCCAGTGCCAATCCAGGGGCAAGTTCAACTGCAGATTGGAAATTCAAAACTTTGACGTACAAGATGTCTCAGAAGAATCCGTTGAAAGTCTCATTTCTGAAATCGTAGAATATTGTAGATCAGAACAAATAGCTGATCCGGTCGAAATTCTGAGGTACTACCATATTAAATTTGTGCTTGGCAGAGCCCTTGACATTACCGATCCAGATGAAATCAGTGAAGGATTGACAAGTTAGATTTTAGTTGACAGAGGAAATATTTTGGCAACATCTTTTGATGAAATAAAAGAAATCTCGAACTTAAGGTTAACTCTGCATGTTAATTTCTATGGAGAGGTAACAGTAAACAGTATATATGAACATTTGAATAATATTACTATGAATCTACAGAATATGTAGATTTATTATTTTTGTTATTTTTGTTATTTTATTATTATGCCCCCCTCCATAAACGACCTCTCTAAAAAGCCCCTCCAAAGAAATTTGTTAAGCTTCACCCCTCCATAAGCAACCTCTCTAATAAGCCCCTCCTGCAAAGAAATTTGTTAGGCTTCACCGTCTTGTTAAATGTATTGATATTCCTTACACCATTTTGAAAATTATATCATTTTAAGGATAAATATTTAATAAGCCCCCTAATAAGCAACTTCCCAATTTCCCTTCGATATATATCGGTATAGGTTTTACCTGAAGAGGCTGCTACAACAGCCTGTTTCGTCCAAGAGGTATCATAATTCCTCCACAAGATCTCTTGTGGCAACTGTTTTAGGTAAAAACTCCATTATCTGCTCTATCTTTAAGATATTGAGCATTTTGTGAACCAACAGTGTTTCAATCATTTAGTGTGCAGACGACTATGGTTGGCCGCGGAAAGAATTCTTTCCCCTGGTTTTAATGCCTTTAAAAACAAGTACTTCGACAATGGTTTGAAAAACCACCTATCAGAAGAATATGAAGTTGTTGGTACCATCATGAGTTAGGTCTATAATAAGTGCTCTGAGTCACATATTAGCACAGGGGGTCCAACTAAGAGCTGTGTTATGAATATGAATAAAACATTAATTAAACGTAATATGAATAAAACATCATAACGTAATATATTTAAATTATTGCACTTACTTGTATAAATCATAAGAGCTTGTATTTGCAGTGAATAGCTTTTAACAGGGCGCTTATACACGCTCAGAAAATCGCTCAGAAACACTTGATTCGAACGATTGTTCAAATATGGCGAATAAATTGACAAAACAAAAATATTACATGACGTTCCAACGAAAATAACAGCAAGGATTGCGGGCGCGAGCGGAAGGCGAGGGTAATAGATATTAATAGAAGGGATGAAACACCGGTAATGCGATCGTGTGATGTGTTCCATAAGTAGCCTGTTCTCTCGGAAAATTCCAAAACGCCTCCTGCCAACTCCAACAACGCCTAAGCGCTTAATTAATGAAAATAAACAATGTTTAGCTATACCGGCTAATATGAAATGTTTAAATGTAGCGACCAACGGGTTTTTTTACATTATTTAGTTTTATTATTATTTCGTCATACGTCACGAGAACAGGCTACTTATGGAACACATCTCGCGATAATGGCCAAGAATGCTCGCTGTTATAAATCACATAAATTAGATTGATCAGTGCTTTTTTGGTAATGACTAGGCTTGTTCATGTAAGAGAACATCGACTGAGCCTTAAAACCCCCACAAAAAGCTTAAACGGGTAGTCTAGAAGCATTTTAAAAAGTCACGTGATATTTGTTTCATCCCTTCTATTTATTTCTTCCCTCGCCTTTTCGCTTGCTCGCGCGCCCGCAATCCTTGCTGTTACTTTCGATGGAACGTCATGTAATATTTTCGTTTTGTCAATTTATTCGCCATATTTGAACAATCGTTCGAATCAAAATGTTTCTGAGCGATTTTCTGAGCGTGTATAAGCGCCCTGTTAAAAGCTATTCACTGCAAATACAAGCTCTTATGATTTATACAAGTAAGTGCAATAGTTTAAATATATTACGTTATGATGTTTTATTCATATTACGTTTAATTAATGTTTTATTCATATTCATAACACAGCTCTTAGTTGGACCCCCTGTGATATTAGTGGCTACATTTACATATAAATTATGATGCCAATCTTTGTGATTATGTATTGACATGATGTGTGTTGTGATGTTGTAGAAATGTATGTATTTATAACCACATGACATAAATGTACTCTAGCATTAATCAGGCCCAGATTTTCGGGGGGGGGGGATGGGTGCACCCCCCAGAAATGTATTGCACCCCTTCAAATTATACATATTTTGATTTGATATTTTCCTATTTGGTTATTCTTATTACTAAATTTGTAAAATTACTAATATTATGGTCTCAGATGCTGCCATGCAGGCCTAAAAAACAAGTTTTGTTAATTTAAACATTTTCTTTGGCCTTTCTGGACGTTACCACCAGGGCCCGGCCAAAGCAAGCAGCAGCACCCCCAATACTTTATCCACCCCCCCCCCCCCAACGAAAATATGAAAATCCGTCTCAGGTTTTAATACAGTATAATTTTTGTAGGCCTTACCATTCTTCACAATGGGAAAATTCCGACATTTCTCAGTGATGAGGTGCTCAATGAATTATTTGGTGGCCAAGATCGACAGCTATGTATTACAAACATCAGAAATGGATTATCAAAATTAGGAATAATTCAGGTTATCTATTATGCACATTTTTAGGTATAGTTCATATAATAGCCAGCTACATTCGCCCTTCATATTAGCAAGCTGAGGATAAACTTTAGCTTTATTTCATCGAGATATATTTTCACAACAAAATATTCATTTTTCCGGGTACAAAACAATTACATTCAAACAATTTAGAGATCATTCTAGCCCTAACCCACTGAGGATTTAACCTTACTAGTGTGTTGAATTTACTCCTGCTACTTATACAAGTCGCAATCTAAGGGTATGTGCTATTTTTAGACTGTTGTAATCCCAGTGTATTCTATTGTGGTTATTAGAATGTTAGGGTTTGTAATCCAAGTGAGTATATATACATTTTAAGACCAGACCAGGAACGACTTCGAAAAATGCAGCACAAGGTCCTCTGGTACGAATTCAACCTACGGCCCTGCGATTCCGGTGCTGCGCTCTAACCGGCTCGCAGGGCGGTAGGTTCAATTCCTATCGAGGACCTCCTGCTGCATTTTTCGCAGTTGTTCCTGGTCAGGTCTTAAAATGTATATATACTCACTTGCATTACAAACCCTAACATTCTAATATTAATTCCACCAAGTAAAGTGCAAGAAAGAAATCATTGTATTCTATTGTGCTGCCTCATTTTTTACAACCTCCCTAAACAATGGATAGTTTGATACTGTTTGCATCTAGTACTTGTTATTGCATTTAGATTGTAGAGCAGTTACCTACCATGAAAAACCTATTCCATCACAAAGAAGAAGTGTTAACAGTGAAGAGAGTAATCAATATCTTCAAACCGACTTTCAGTGAAGAAGGATCAAATAATCGTATGCTGGAGAAATCTGTGTATGCAGTTTTTTTGAAATACATTCGAGAAGTTGCAAGTAAGATTATTCTGACAAATTATCTAATTATATGCATGTGTGCCTTCCGATACCCCCACTAAAAACAACAAAGAAATAAAAACAACAATCATGGACATGGTCATCATGCAGCTTCTTTTTATTTTTTAATTTTAGGTGGTAGAAGAGGCAGATTGTCACTTGCAAATATATTAGAGTTTGGTACTTGTGCTGACCAGGAGCCTATACTTGAAATTGACCCTGAAATTTTTTGAATTTACCACTACCTTCATCCCCACTGCCAATACATGTACCAATTGCATTAACCTCCCACGACCAACCGTAAATATACCACTTCCTGGTTCTGAGGAATTGTTTAATCTGTTTGACTACGCTTTCATGAACGCATATTTTGGAAATTTGTAGGTTCTTAATATTTTTTACATATTGAATCATGAACAAAGGACATTTTCTGTTTGAGTTTTGTTAATAAACTTTAATTCTATACCCTGTATAGTTTAATTAAAGTTAATTATTGTTTGTTTTATCAAAGAAAACATGTTATTTTGCGTTGTGGATTATGAAGATCGTTACAAATGGTAATGTCAAAGTGATTGTAATACCAGATAATGTCAACTCATTTTTTTGATTGAACAGTAGCATCGAGAGCATCTTCCTTTGTATTAGATCGAGATGTGAAAACAGAAGTTACAGAAAAAGTTCAGCTACAGTTAATTTAGAAACTTTAAAATTTAAAATAACTGTACAACAATCAAGCATTCATTCATTCCCAAAGTCATTTGATTGCTACCCAAAAATCTGTATAATATCTACACAACAATTGACATACTTTTTGCAACTGCCTTATTCAACTATTATTTGAATAATGCTGAATTATGTCAATAGCTCTTAAATATAAATCAATGCCATATGGTTAGCTGATGGGCATAGATCTGGAATGTCTCCTACTAGCTAAGATATACAATTTTCACTCAACTCTATTTGTGGAGCATTCAAAATGGGCCTTTCATTATCTTCTGTTTCAAACAAAATTCCTTCTATGCCATAGTTAGCTACTTCGTCTTCGGTGGCTGTTTCGGAAAGGCCAACAGGATTTTGCATTTGGCTTGACAGACACAAACGCAGAGGGATTGTTCTTGTCGTGCCCATTCTATGATTTGCCCATGCTGTCATCCATAATTCCAACTTTTTATTGATTCTTGGTAGAAATACATGGTGCAAAGCTGCGATGCAGATTGGGTTAAGTGGGTCCACAACACCCTCATCCTCGAGAAAATGAAATAGTTCATAATAATATGACATTACACCAGTAGGTTGTGGGTGCTCTTTCCAGTTATCATACTGCATCGGTGAGCTCCTCTTTTCTCGATCATTTAGTCAGCAATGAGCACGTTTTCCAAGCCTTTATCCGAACGGACTCTGCTCGGAAGACCAAACTTGTTAACAGCTCCAGTGAAGAATTGAAGCAATGTTGTAGCTTTATTATCGTTAGAACAAGACAGTGCAACAGGTAATAGGCTAAATCCACCAATGGCCCCCAAAACAACCATGTGCTACCGAATCAGCTCGTGATTTGTATCGACATGCCATAAATGATTTGTTCCTTTAACACTAAAGACAAGCCGATGCAAACGACCCCTCGACCTGCAAAGAATTCGAGCTTCGTCAACTCTATGCAGGCTTTCGCGAAGGCGAAATCTTTGAACTATAACACCTTTACCATGCAACAGATCGCCTATCATATTCTCACCAGTTAGGAAAATCCTTAGTCAACTGTCCAACTAGTTTGTCTAGTGCATGATCACTGAGTGTTGAAAATGTGTGCCTTCTCAAACCGTGTGAAGCCATACGACGGTATACGGTTCTCTCGGAGACAGACAATAGTAAAGATATCTCCTTAATAGAAAACCCATCCAGCAAAAGTTCCTCGATTACATTTTTGGGTAAGTCGTATTTTGGTGCCCCAGCCTCATGGTATATCTTTGTTGGAGGTTGGCATCCGTAATTTACACATTCATTTCTCAACAACACCATCTCATTCCTGCATCTTACACCCAAACAATGTAAGTCATGTGAAGACAGTATTCCCACAATATTTGGGGTTATTTTTCTCGAATAAAATGTTCCACAAGGTAACCAAATTCAATTTCTTCAAGATGTTCGATATATCAGAGTCTGTCGTCATTTTTTATTTGTTCATTTGGCGCGTTATGGGCGATACTTCATGTATGAAGCGTCGAATGACGAACTAAGCTCCGCCCACCGAACAAAGCACCACACAACGAACAAAGCAACACACAACGAACTAAGCACCACACAACGAACAATGCACCACACAACGAACAAAGCACCACACAACGAACTAAGCACCACACAACGAACTAAGCACCACACAACGAACTAAGCACCACTCAACGAACAAAGCACCACACAACGAACAAAGCACTGCACAACAAAGTAAGCACCGCATTTAGTGATATAAGCACCGCATATAACGATATAAGCACCGCATATAATGATATAAGCACCGCATATAAATTATATAAGCACCGCATATAATGATAAAAGCACCACATATAATGATATAAGCACTGCATGTAATGATAGAAGCACTGCATACAATGATACATGCACCGCATATAAACAATATGATCGACTTAGGGCATTCCATAATGTCCGCATCTACGTTCCTACTTGACTGAGATAATCCATGCAGCTTGGTCACGCGGTGTTGTTCCATCTGAATGAAAAAAAGCAGCATGCACAATATTAATTCACAAGAAAGGAGAAACAAACGACCCAGCAAACGTTCGACCAATTACTCTTGAATCCATCCCGCTTAATTTAATGTCTTCACATCATGTCTTCGAACTAAAACATTTGAATTCCTGTCAGACAATAATTACATCGAACAAAACATCCAGAAAGGTTTCACTCCAAAACTCTCAGGAACAGTAGAACATACTGCTCAGATGGCACATATAATTAACACAGCGCGTACCAAGCAACGATCTATAGTTATTACATTACTCAATCTTAAAAATGCATTTGGCGAAGTCCGTCATGACCTCATTTACGAAGTCCTTGATTATCATCACGTTCCTAATCACATGAAGAACCTTATCTGCAGTCTTTACACTCATTTCCAAACTTCCATCATAACCGAACAGTTTAACACCCCCATCATTACAGTCGGTCGTGGCGTTCTTCAAGGCGATTGTCTCAGTCCACTTTTATTCAACATGTCATTCAGTACTTTCATACAACAAATTAAATCTGAAAAATACCGTCAGCTTGGATTTTGGAAATTAAGTGAAATTGGAATTCCGTGCAATCCTATACATTAGTTTCAGTTTGCAGACGATGCTGCTGTCATCAGTAGCCAAGAGAAGGAAAATCAAATGCTCCTTAATCGTTTTACAATTTCGTGTCAATGGCTAATATGATTATACGCATTGACAAATGTTCAACATTTGGCATTAAAAAACAGTTAAATAAATCTATCCAGTATTTACCCAGGCTTTTCGTTAATAACCATCTTGCACCCAGAACCGAAATGGGCAAATCTTTCCGTTACTTAGGTCGTTATTTTGATTTCAATATGTCTGATTAGGAACACAAATCAGAATTACTCGACGTGTTTAATGACATCACGAACAATATTAATGAACTACCCTTACACACGAAAAATACAATTCTACTATACAGTCGTTACTTGCTGTCAAAGATATCCTGGGACTTTACTGTTTCTGATATATCTAAGACCTGGATCTGCGAAACGTTAGACAGTACTGCGACAAAATATATCCGAAAATGGCCGGAACTTCCTGTCTCTGCAACCCTTAGCAACGTGTTGCTACCACAAAATAAACTTGGTCTGAATATTATTCTCCCTTCGACAAAATTTATCCAATGTCAGACTGTCTCTCGATCAGGTCTAAAATACTCACCAAACGTAGATATTAAGAATCTATGGGCCGTGACGAACACCAACAAGAACGTACAGTATGACATTTACAAACTAAGACACAAAAGACGTACTTAAGGCAGTTAAAAAAGAAAACGAACAAAGACTTCAAAACCACCTCATTTCGCAAGGTTCTTTCTTTTCCAGTATCAAGAATCATTCCACATCCACATTCAACTCGTTATGGTCATCCGTTCAGAGCAAACTTCCGAAAAACATTTTTAACTTCACCATCCGATATATCAGTAACACACTTCCAACACGAAAGAACCTATCACTATGGGAACTATCATCAACATCCGATTGCTCTTTCTGCTCCTCACCTGAAACGCTGCTCCATATGATTGCTGGATGTAAGACATATTTAGACGAAGGCCGGTTTACATGGCGACACGATTCTGTTTTAAATTTCCTCGCATCCACTCTTACTGCTGTGAAAAATTCCACACTTTACGCGGACATTCCTGGTTTTATGAATCCATCAGTTATCACGGGAGATCGTTTACGACCTGACCTTCTGCTGGTGACTGAAAACAGATGTCTATACATCCTCGAGCTTACAGTCGGTTATGAATCCAATCTGCAAATTAACGCCAATCGTAAGCGTCAAAAGTACCGTGATCTAATCAATGAGGAGGAAGCAGATTATGATAAAGTCAAGTTCGTCAATTTATCCTTGAGTACCCTTGGAGTTTTTGGCCGATCTTCTGAAAATTTCAATGGCATGTTAAGTAGCCTTAAATGTGATGCCAAGTATAGTAAATACATAAAGAGAAAATCGTGAACATATGCATACGAACATCATATTATATATTTTGTAAACGAAACAAGGTGTGGGATAACCCAAAATTAATGTTAATATAATCCTTCTTAAAATAATTATTGTACAATAAATATATAGTATCAATTCAAGTAGACATTGATGAACTACCTGTAAAGCGAGTTTAATCATTGTAGTTGTATATATCTTAATAATCAATAAATAAAGTTTCCATTACTATAATTATAATAATTATTATTATTATTATTATTATTATTAATGGCTTGATATACCTATATCTGGAAGCTAAACACTGTTTTCCTAACCCGCAACAAGTTTGGCCTCAGTATTTGTCCCCCATCTGTCATATTTATTCAATGTCAAACTGTTCTCCGTAAAGCCCTAAAAACATCCCCAAACGAAGCAATTAACGATCTTTGGAAAGCAACTAGCAACAGCAAAAATATACAGTATGACATTTGTAACTCCACTAAGCACGTTCTTAAGGAGTTTCGCTCTGGACAAGAGGATAAACTGCATACTCAATAAACCTGTCAAGGCTCTTTCTTCACTAATATAACAAAGTTTTCACTATCCCAACTCACTAAAATTTGGTCTGCGTGCCAATCGAACCTTCCGAAAAATATATTCAACTTTACAGTTCGATACATCAATAACTCCATTTCAACGCGCCAAAACCTTGCAAGATCGGGTTTATCACCGACTTCAGACTGTTCGCGATGTCTAGCTCCTGAAACACTTCTGCACGTAGTAGCTGGTTGCCAATCGTATCTAGAACGATTCACGTGGAGACATGACTCCGTTTTAAACTTTCTCGCAACAAACCTGCAGACCGTAAGCGGCTCACATCTTTACGTGGATCTTCCAGGGTACAAATGTCCATCAATCATCACTGGTGACACCTACCGTCCAGATTTGCTTCTTTCAACCTCAACCAGAACACTCTATATTGTTGAACTTACAGTTGCCTTCGAATCAAATCTTCAAAAAAACGTTGAGCGAAAAAAATCAAAATATAAAGAATTAATTAGGGAACAAAATGAACATTTCAACTCAGTAAAATTTGTAAATCTTTCGATTAGTTCTCTTGGTGTTTTCAGTAAAGAATGTTCTACTTTCATAGAAATGCTTAAGATTCTGGTTTTCAAAAGCAACATCAGAATTACTGTATTAGAAAAATGACGATGATTACAATCCGAACAACGTATTATATGTTTTGTTGTCGAAACAAGGAATGGATGAATCCGGAACTGTTATGTGTTTAAACATTGTATTGTCATTTTGTTATCTTAATAGTATAATTGTTGCATATATAATCAGTGATTTAAGAATTTATGAATTCCAAACAACAACCCGCCACGATTTGTACAATAGTCAACATGAAATTCCTGGAGCACTCGACCACAACGAAGATAATGCAATTACTCGGGCTGTCTTCCGGAGTATAATAATGTAAATAAACCACCTATGAATAATTGGGGGAAGCGAGGCGATGGACGAACAATAGTTATATCGACTTCAGACATTACAGATGCATATGATGAAATTACAACTTGGAAAAAGAATGTTTTTCTAGTGCCATACGGGAAAATAGGAAGGGATTTTATCGATCAGATAACGATGCATATAAACGACTGGAATAGCGGTTCGGAAAATCAACATGTTTCCCTAAAAGCTGTTTTTGTACTTCTCGCCGTTGGGCTTCAAAAGCCAAACCCGAAGTCCAAGGCAAGGGACCATCAAGATGCCTTGTCAAAGCGACTTGCACTTTGGAAGGACGGTGAGATCAGTAAGCTAATACGTGAGGGACGAATCATACAAAGTCGTATTGGAAAATTTAAAGGATCAAACCACCCTGATAAAGCTAAAGTATTTGCTAAGCTTGTGCTAGAAGGTCAAATAAACTCCGCCCTTCGCTTCCTGAGTGAAACCTCAAATGGCGGCGTGTTAACGTTAACTGATGATGTAATGACGCAATTAAAACAGAAGCATCCTGAGCCACAACCACCAAAACTAGGATCGGTATTATTTGGTCCGCTTAATGACGAGATACCCGAATCTGTTTACTCTCAGATCAATGGTGAGATCGCTAGACAAGCTGCTTTGAGAACAAAGGGATCCGGAGGCCCCTCTGGTGTCGATGCTAACGGCTTTAGAAGAATGTTGGCATGTAAGTGCTTTAAGCAATCATCTACCCGACTGTACGAAGCTCTAGCCAGAATGACCAAGACTTTGTGTACACAATATATCGACCCTACCACTATTGAAGCATTGATTGCTAGCCGTTTAATTCCCCTAGACAAAGGCGAAGGTGCGGTAAGACCTATCGGAGTAGGAGAGGTAATCCCCGAGCCGGCGGCGCGAAGCGCCGTGCGAGGGTACTAATTCCCCCCGGCTATTTACACCCGGGGAAACGAAAGCATTAGCCAAGTCTAAAGTTCCTCAAATATCGCGGGCGTGACCAACGAACCTTGAGTGGGTGGTCATCCTCACTGATCTCAAAAATATGGCGGACTGTAATGGATAGCGAACACTGATTGGTCAAATTTAAAATTTGTTGTTGTATGACAAATGACGACTTCAACTGACAGACACTTCATGAAAATAATTTGCTTTTTACACTACAGTATTTTGTACGTTTGTAAAAACTTTGACAACTTTCAAGGCAATTTGTTCAATAAAAAGTTTAATAAAACAATGACGGTATCAAATGCCAAATGAAAAGATATGGAGCCAAATGAAGAGCGGCAAGGAAACGACAAGAAAGCGGAACGTCTAGCGAAAACGAGGAAGCGAAGACGACAACGTTTGCTCGAGGAGACTGCTGAGGAAAGAGAAGCTCGCCTGGGAAAGCGTAGAGAATCATTGAAAAAAAAAAGACTGCTGAAGCAAAAGGTAAGCAAAGGCTTGTCTGCACAACGCTATGTACCAATGATAATGTAGCTATACAAGTTGAAGTATGACATTCAACCCTCTATATTCGACTATTTCTTCACAATTTTCCAATAAAGAGTTTGTCATGACACGCTCAAGTCAGTATAACCAGACTGTATTTTATTTATATCAGTTATCACAGCCACAGGCAATTTTATGCTGTCAAATACCGTCGGTTGCAACTAAGGGTGAACAGTTGCAGATAAAACATTCTCTATTCTCATTAAAAAGCCTGTAAAAGTTTCCAGTAGATCTCTAGCCCAACACGTTCAGACCACACAAAGTTCTGTTACTTATTGTACACATGGGAAACAACAATTAAGTGTTGTTGTTGTTGACAAACATTGAAGATTCTAATCACGCGAATGCTTTTATGGGCTACTGTTCATCGTTAGTTTGCAAGCGACAGTTCAACATACTATGAACATTTTTCCAACCGTGACCGATTGTGCAACGATATATTTTTCAAAGTTGTTATCAATTCCTAAAATTTGTTTATAGTAAAACGGCCTGCTCAGCACTCACTACTCACGATGATTTCATTTAGAAATGCAGTTACCAGGAAACGAACTGATTCTAAAATATGTAAATTTAAAAGCATTGGCTAACAGAATAAGGCGATGTGAAGACCAGGTACAAACTTTTATAGTTGCTATTTGTTATAAAAACCTATAAATAAACCAATGCCAAATCCAAGTGTGCCCATCCCCCTCCCCCGGCTACTTTCCTGTAAAGCACATCCCGGTGGTTGGGCATTTTCACTCAAACCTTAGCCCCGGCTGGGCATTTGAAATTAATAATTTGGATTCTTGCACTTCACTTGTGGAATTAATATTAGAATGTTAGGGTTTGTAATCCAAGTGAGAATATATACATGTATATATTTTGTAATCCAAGTGAGAATATTTTGTAATCCAAGTGAGAATATACAAATGTATAGTACATGTATATATTTGGTGTATATATTTTGTAATCCAAATCAGAATAGTTTGTAATCAAAGTGAGAATATACAAATGTATATATTCGCACTTGGATTACAAAACCTAACATTCTAATATTAATTCCAACAAGTGAAGTGCAAGAATCCAAATTATTGAAGTCCACCTTATCACAACCCGCACACCCGATTACCTAAATATACATGAACTTATGGTTAAGGCTCTACAGCTGGCCTCTATAGCTCAGTTGGTTAGAGCGCTGCGCACCGGAATCGCAGGGCCGTAGGTTCAATTGCTACAAGAGGACCTTGTGCTGCATTTTGCGCAGTCGTTCCTGGTTAGGTCTTAAAATGTATATATTCTCACTTGGATTACAAACCCTAACATTCTAACATTTGAAATTAAGGATTTGGAGGTTTTGCGATCACTGATAACTTGATAATAATATAAAACAAAACACTTCTATCTGTAACTTTTACAATCAGTGATAACTTGATAATAATTTAAACCAGCCAAGTTGTAGTTTAAATAGATAATAATACATGGGTGCACGAAATACCAGATTTATTTCGAGTGTTGAACATGACTAGTGTGCAGCGAACAAGTGAGCGCAGCGAACGAGTGAGATCATGTTCAACCCGAAAAATAAATCTGGTATTTCCAACCACCCATGTATTTTTCTGTTTATTATATAAAGGACAGTCTTAAATGAAATGCGATAATTTTTACACAAAAGCCATAATTGAAAAGGCGATAATTTTCACATGTGAGATTATCATGAATAATTTCACATGTGAGATTATCATTTTTATCAGTGCTCGAAATCTCTGTAAAACACTATACTTTATATAATAAAAATTCATAAATTTGAACCATGCTATAAAGCATGACAACAGCAAAATGCTCTATAGTATGATGCACAATATTTTGGGAGGTGAAATACACGAACAATAAATCAGAGAGTGTTTGCTTGGAACTCACTTGGGGGGGGGGGGGGGGGGCAACACCCCTGATAATTGCTCATGAGGAATTTCAGGTAGATTTCCAGTGCACTTTTAGGTAAATTTAAGTAGATTTGCAGAAGATTTTCAGGGGAATTCAGGTAATTCTCAGGACATGAGAAAGTGAATTTGGAAAAGAACTGTATTTTCGGAAAAATTATTATATGTCCTAAAAATTTTTTGTACATCTGAAAGCATTTTGGTAGGCGCTAGGTTCACGAGAGTATCTGGAGGAATATGTTAATGAGAAGGTCTCTAATTGGGTCAACGAAGTGACAGCATTAGCCGAATTTGCACTGTCCCAACCACAAGCGTCCTATGCCGCATACACATTTGGTTGGAAACATCGTCGGACCTACATCCTAAGAACCCTGCCAGACATCCAGGACCTACTAGAGCCACTCGAAAAGCTATATCGCAGATTCTCATCCCCGCTATCACAGATCACCAGTGCAATCCACTCGATCGGGACATTCTAGCGCTTCCAGCACGTCGGGGTGGCCTGGGCTTGGAAAATCCAAGTCATGAGGCAGAACGTCAGTATGTGTTGTCAAAAAGAGTTACAGCACCCCTTGTTGATCAGATTGTAGCGCAGTTGCATCAGCTACCCGACGAGTCCCATATAAAATCCGCGCAACAAGCCGTTAGACAAGAAAGAGTGCAAGAGTGGGAGGAGAGGGCAGAACGTATTACAGAGAGTGCACCACCAAGAATTCAGCGTATAGTAGATGTGGCTTCGGAAAAAGGATCACCTGTGCGGCTCACAGCACTTCCCCTAAAAGAACAGGGATTCAACTTGAATAAGAGAGAATTTTGTGACGCCGTAAAGCTGCGCTATGATTGGCCAATCGACGACATCCCCTCCAAATGTGTATGTGGGGATACCTTCACGGTCGACCATGCCATGATCTGCAAACATGGAGGCTTTGTAACTATGCGCCACAATGAGTTTAGAGATCTGGAAGCGGAACTCCTCAACATTGTCTGTAGTGACGTCCAAGTTGAGCCTGTCCTACAAGACATCTTGGGAGAGCAACTAAATGGAGGCTCCAACAGAGCACCTGATGCTAGACTCGACATTCGTGCGCGTGGGTTCTGGGAAAGTCAACGATCAACCTTTTTTGATGTAAGGGTTTGTCATCCCAATGCTGATTCGTACAAGGACCTGGAGCTACGCCAAGTCTACAAGATACACGAAAACGAGAAGAAGCGCCTATATGCAAGGAAAGTCCTCGGAATGGAGCAAGGAACATTTACGCCACTCGCATTCACCACCACAGGTGGTATGGGCAAAGAATGTGTGAGATACCATAGTCGATTGGCTGAGTTGGTAGCCATGAAGAAAGGCGAAGGTTATGCGACAACTATGAGTTGGATAAGAGCCAGAACCTCATTCGCTTTATTGAGATCGACACTTACCTGCTTGAGGGGTTCAAGGGCAAGGAAAATCATGTACGATATTAAGAACATTGATTTCAACATTGAGAACGCCGAGAGTGCTATCTCTCAAACATTTTAGATTGTACATATACAAAGTTTAGTTGTTTAGTTATTTAGCGGAATATGTTAGTTTAGTTATTTAGCTACTTAGCGGTAAATATTTTAATTATGTAGCGGTATATGTTCCAGAGTTTGTTTTTAAAATTTAACTGTACATATCAACAAACATTTAGACACTTTTTTAATTATACCCAAAGAACAGATTATATAATATAGTCATTGATAACAAAAGCATTGTTGTATATAATGAAATGATGAATAAAGTTGTAATTATTAAAAAATATATATATATATATATATATATATATATATATATATATATATATATATATATATATATATATATATATATATATATATATATATATATATATATATATATATATATATATATATATATATATATATATTATTATTATTATTATTATTATTATTATTATTATTATTATGATTATTATTATTATTATTACCTAAATTAGTGAGATTTATAATTGTATATATACGTATACAATTTCAATAAAATTTCCATTATTATTATTATTATTATTATTATTATTATTATTATTATTATTATTATTATTATTATTATTATTATTATTATTATATAATATAATATGTTATAAAATAAATATGTTATAAAATAAATATGTTATGTTATAATATAATATGTTATATAATATGTTATATATGTTATAATATGTTATATAATATAAAAGTGTTTACTTATTGTCTCCGGAATGCTATGTTCTCGTTCCTAACTGCTAATAACTTTATTGAACATCAGATTAAAAAAGGTTTCACTCCCAATCTGTCTGGCACTCTGGAACACACTGCTCAAATGACAAATATTATCAACCAAGCGAGAATAAATCAGCGCTCTGTTGTCATCACCCTTCTCGATCTCAAGAATGCTTTTGGTGAAGTGCATCATAATCTAATTCAATCTGTCCTCGACTATCATCACATTCCCAAAGACGTTAGTGAAATAATAAGGAGCTTGTATACGGACTTCAATACTGCATTTATAACATCAGAATTCTCCACCGCATTTATAACTGTCGGTCGTGGAGTTATTCAAGGAGACTGTCTTAGTCCTCTGATTTTTAAAATGTGCATCAATACCTTTATTCAACATATAACAACTGACAAATAACGGCAATTTGGTTTCATTACAAATCTTTTAAACCCAGTCCATTGGTTTCAGTTTGCTGATGATGCTGCGGTAATAAGCGGTCAAGATTCAGAAAATCAACATCTTTTAAATCGATTCTCGATCTGGTGCCAGTGGTCTAACATGATTGTCAGGGTTGATAAGTGTTTAACATTTGGGATCAGGAAAAGTCTCACAAAATCTATCCAATATTTACCTAAACTTCTGATTAACAATGAATTGATACCTGCCACTAAAATTGGAGAGTCGTTTCGATGCTTGGGGAAATATTTTGACTTCAGTATGTCCGAAAAAGAACACAAACAAGAGCTAATCACTCTCATGGACGACATTATGTCTGAAATTGATCTCAAACCTTTGCACCCAAAAAATAAACTTTTGCTTTATAGTCGTTACCTCCTATCCAAACTTTCCTGGCATTTCACTGTAACCACCTTATCAAAAATCTGGGTCTCTGAAAATATGGATTCTGTTGTGAACAAGTACGTACGTAAATGGCTTGAAATACCTATATCAGGAACTCTATCTAACGTCTACCTTACCAGTAACAAGTTTGGTCTAAATATCTACCCGCCGTCAATTAAGTTTGTTCAGTGCCAAACAGTTGCTCGTAACGCCTTAAAGACCTCTCCAAATCATTCCATAAAAGACCTCTGGAAAACAACATCTGAAAGCAAAAACATTCAGTACGACGTCTACACCTCGACAAAGGAAGTCCTTAAAACTTTTACCTCCGGACAAGAAGACAAACTGCAGAATCATTTGATTTTGCAAGGCTCCTTCTTCTCAAATGTCATTAAGTTTTCACTGTCGAAATTAAACGGTATATGGTCTAAATCCCAATCAAACCTCCCAAAGAACATCTATAACTTCACCATTCGTTACATTAATAACTCACTTCCAACTCGTAAAAACCTTACTAAATGGGGAATATTGTCCAACTCTGATTGCTCCTTCTGCTTAAACCCTGAAACCCTTTTACACGTAGTTGCTGGATGTCAAACGTACCTCCCACGATTTACATGGAGACATGATTCTGTTCTGAACTTCATAGCACAAACGCTACAACCTGTAAACAACTCCACTCTTTTCGTCGATCTTCCTGGTTATAAAAGCCCATCAATTGTAACTGGTGACACATTCCGCCCAGACCTACTTCTATCTATCAACTCGGATTGTCTCTATATCCTTGAACTTTCTGTTGGCTATGAGTCTAATCTACAAACAAATGTTGATCGGAAAAGAAGAAGATACGAAGATCTCATTACACAGCAAAAGAAACAATTTAAGTCCGTAAAATTTGTAAATTTTTCAATTAGTTCTTTAGGCGTTTTCTCAAAAGATTGTCATTCCTTTTTAGATATGTTAACTGATCTAGGTCTTGATAAAAGACACCAGTATTTCGCTATCAGGAAAATTATGTCTATCGCGATTAGGACAACATATTATATATTTTGTTGCAGAGATAAGGACTGGTTAAATCCGGAATTACTGAACATTTAAGGATACTCATTATTAATATATAAATATTAAGCAGGTTCAAGTAGTCAATTATAAATTACCTAAATTAGTGAGATTTATAATTGTATATATACGTATATAATTTCAATAAAGTTTCCATTATTATTATACAAAAAAACGATTTGCAGCTACAAAGCTGAATTGCTCGGTTTACATTAATGTTCTAAAAATACAGTTTGTAGAATTACAAGTTAAAGACTAATCATTAAAGTATGATTATATATATTATATAGTTTATTAAGACTTATAGGTATTAAAACATACTACACTACTTGGTATATAACTGTTTTTAAAACGGTTGGTACAAGACCAAATGTCTGTAAAATTGTCGTTATTTCTAAGATTGTTAGTTCGTTTGTCAGGGAGAAGATCGTACAATTTATGACTTGGTTTAGTTATTCTTTTAAAGTGTGATCTGCAAAGTTCATCTCGTCTTTGTGACGGACTTGGAAGCGGGAAAACTTCCAAGGCCTTCCTGTAAGATAGGTTAGGATGAATTATTCTTAGTGCTCGCTTTTGAACCCAATCGACGTCATCAGAAAGGTATTGGGAAGCACCAAAGTTCCATAACTGGCAACCGTATTCGAGGACTGATCTTATGCAGGTAGTATAGACGGTTAAAAGGGACGTATGATCAAGTCCAGCCCGTTTTAATATGCGTAAAAAATATAGGCGCTTAGAAGCCTTGGATACAATATAGTTTATGTGTGTGTTCCATTTCAAATCTGCGGAAATATAAGTGCCTAGGATTTTTGCCGAAGATACAGGAACTAGTTTGTGATTGTTTACGAAGATTGGGTCCAGTTTTGGAGGATCTTTCGCAAACGAGATAATCATATCTTTGCACTTAGATTGATTAAGTTTCATGTCATTCTTTATACACCAGCTGTTTATCGCATTAACAAGGGATTGCATCTTCCCTTGCTCACATTTATTAATAACTTTAGAGACACTTGTATTATCCACAAATTTCCACCTTCGATCATGCTCAGTAACCAAGTCATTTATCATAATTAAGAAAAGTATAGGACCGAGCACTGTTCCTTGGGGTACCCCACCGTTTACTGCAGATCAATCTGAAAATACGTTACCCATTTTAATCCGCTGTCGCCTTCCGGACAAAAAGTCAATTACCCAATTGATAACGAATGCGTTTATATCCAATTTGCGCATCTTTGTGATTAGTATCTTATAGTTAATCCGATCGAAAGCCTTGCTGGAGTCCAGTAGGAATAAACTCACAGTTTTACCATTTCCATCTGAGTCAGCGTATAGGGAGTGGAGTAAGCTAATTAAGGCATCAACTGAAGAGGAACCGGGAATTGCTCCGAACTGTTTTGGATCGAGTTTCTGGCAGATGCTATCACGGATCCATTCTGCATTAAATGACTCTAAAACTTTAGATAACGTAGCGGTGAGAGATATTGGTCTGAGGTCATTGTTAATATCCTGTACTGGGTGGGTCTTTGGAATAGGGATAATGTCAGCCGCTTTCCATTGTGAAGGTACTTGAGCTTGGGCAATGGAGGCATTAAAGATAGATGCCACTGGTGTAGCAAGTTCAGCCGAGAATTATTTTAGTAGTCAATTAGGTATACTATCAGCGCCTGGCGCTTTTAATAATTTAACTTTTTCTAAGCGACGTTCAATTAGTTCGACTGGGATGTGGTATTCGCAAGGCGTTATAAGGAATTGTTTATCGAATTCGGAAAGAGGGGGCATAGACTTGTTAACAGCAACAAACGATTCACTGATAGCGTTTGCTAGGTTTTTACCAGTAATTAATACTTCATGTTGAAACAATGTTTTGAAAATAAAGGCAGGGTGTTGTTGCATGTTTATATATTTCGACTATGAACTTAAATTATAAGTATATTTCCGTGTCCACATCTCCGTATGTCCGCGTGTCCTTGTGTCCGCGTATTCCACCTAACCCAATAACCCTTATTATTTGCCATTGTTGAAAGATTGTTTGGACTGATGACGCACACGTAGGTTTCATGTTGCAAACTGTGGCGCAGTCATACAAGACATTAGACGTGTTTCCTTTTGGACAATATATTAGTCATTGACGTGCACAGTGAAGCAGGACAAAATTCAGGTCAAATTGATCCTAGTTTATAACCGAACAAAGTTGTGTGTTCGAGGTAACAAGGTAGGCGATTTTGTGTTTCCTATTGTAGAACATTTCTTTAGGTACA
>CACRXK020004605.1:0-30971 GCA_902702795.2 Paramuricea clavata | reverse complement strand
GAAATATCTTGCTTGATCACACAAACTACCTGAAAAATCTGCTATGTCACCCGAAACAAAATAAACAAATGTAGAATTTATGATGTTATAACTGCGTACAAGTTTCTAGTTGGCCCACTTGATTATGCCGGCTCTCCTCATGCATTACCAGAAATTAGCGACAAAATGCCCACCGTTTGTGTGGTATTTTAATTTGCAGGTGAATCATAAATAGCCTTCATTTTTTAACAGAAAGTACATAGGGTGTAATTGTTTATATTTAACTCTAAATTACGGCACAGGTCTCGGTAGGCAGTTGTGTTCTTACGTTTTGATAGCATATTTATTTTGATCAGATATTTATATGAGTAACCAATTCGTGTTAAAGATAATCAACATTTTATCGACATCGTTTGATTACACTGCCATATACGATTTGCTTTCAGAATTTTAAAGATGTTTGATGAAAAAAATAGTTGAGAATATGGCTTGGTTATGGTAATTGGTAAGTACCCGACACGCAATATATGTATAGGAAATAGTTGTTTTTAAACTTTGTTGTTATATATAATAGAGGCCCAAGCATGGACAAAAGTGTGAGCTACGAATTGTTACTTGGCCACCCGTGGAGATACTTGATCTGATGCATAAATATGTCACCGAAACGTTTTAAAGTGGCTGCTTTATTGATCACGGGATCGGCAAACAGTAGCCGAATTAGCCTTTCTCACTCCGCCATTTTTGGGTGGCTTTTTAGCCGAAGTCTGCGAGATAAGTCCACATAACAGCGACTTTTTATGAATTTTTGGACGAATGATGGTAAATTTGCTTTGTGTAAATGGTTAGTTTATTTTGAAAAATTGCTTTCCACAGTGTTTTAATTGTCTGCATTGGTTAACGAGAATTAGATGTCACCCAAAAAAATAGTTTTTAAGAAAGTTTTAAAAGAGTTTTGAAAAGCAGGAAAAGTTTAAAAAGTTAGATTTTTAAAAAAGTTAAAGAAATTTAAAAAGTTAAAAAAGTTAGGGTTAGGGGTTAGGGGTTAGTGGTTAGGGTTGGGGTTAGGGTTGGTGTTAGGTGCCGCGAATTTATTATTATGATAAATTCAAAATTTGCCGCGAATTTATCATAATGATAAATTCGGACGTGTTTAAGAATTTACTCATATAGTAAATTCAAAGGTGGAGCTCATGCTGTAAATGTCTCTTAAAGAAGTTATTTTACGTACTTATAACTAGAAAACTAACTAATTATTAAAGAGTTATTGAGTCATAACTAGCACATAATGCGCTGTTGCTATATTAAAAAAATGTTACGTAACGTCAAATGAATTCAGCGGTCTCATTTCCATCTTGCTGACCTTAACAAGCTCCTTTTACAAGTTTACTTGTGAGGTCGTTCAAATTGTCAAAGCCAGCTTCAAACTGAAGCGGTTGACCAGTTTCGTCGTCTACACTTGCTAACTTTTGTAGGGTTGATCGATAGCTTTCAATGAAGTTTTTGCTCCCCATTGCAACAGTGATAACCTTCACTCCGGCATCCTTCAATTTCTGAGCTTCCTGAATCTGGTCAACTTCGTTCGCGTCCGTCGCTACCCCATCAGTAAATAGTATCAAAACATTAGCAGCAGCGTTACGGTCTCCGCCTTCACCGTTAAAAACCTAACGCAGATAAAAAAATAACGTTTACATGTTTTAGAATATATTGGTTCACAGCAACCAGGTATAATATCAAAAAATACAAATGTTTTTTAAAAACATGATTTTATCAGTCGAAACTAACTGTTTTGATGTGAGAAATGTTTTTCGACAATTTTCAGAAAGTTAGGAGTGGGTTGGATGAATTTTTAAAAAATTTCCTGTCCCCCCTCCCTTTGTTCACCCTAGGGATGCCTGTTGTCTCACCTTTGCATTTTACCAAAATTTTTCAAAATATTTTTTATTAGTTGAAAGTAATTGTTTTGATGAGGGAAATGGTTTTCGACAATTTTCAGAAAGTTTAGAGTGGGTTGAGCTGTTTGTGAACTTTTAAAAAAATTTCCTATGATCCCCTTTTGTCCCCCCCCCCCAGCCCCGGGAATGCCTGTGGTCCCACCTCAATGGTCCCACCTTCACATTTTACTATTTTTTTTTAAATGAAAAAAATTGAACAATGTTCTTATCAATCGAAAGTAACCAGTTGTTTTGATGAGAGAAATGGCGGTTTTCGATGAACATATATACCATCACTTAATTATCACTTATTTACTGAGACCGAGGGAAACAGTGTGTTTTGTAGACCCGAGACCGCCGTTGTTGCCCGAGGCGAAGCCGAGGGCAACAACGGCGGTCGAGGGGCCACAAAACACACTGCTTTCCCGAGGTCTCAGTAAATAAGTGTTTTGTTATATAGTATATAAGTGTCAAAGTATGAATATTTCACCGGTTATTGGAGTGAACTTAATTTGAAACCAAAACTGGATAAATGGAACGCCGTAAATGTTTAGTAAAAAGTTTAAAAATTAACTTTGGAACTTCATGGTTGACACGCATGCGTATTGCACCCATTTTATTATTGACCGGTCAATAAATGTTTCATTGCGGACCGGTTGCCGAACATGACGTTTTGTGGACCGGCACGTGATACGGTTTTGACCAATCGGCAAACAGAAAAATTGAACTTTGACACCAACTATATAACAATTAATTTTGTAGCCTTTACCAATACTTTCATTGTTGAAAAATGGTTACAGCTTTGTTACACAGTTATTTAACTATCATTCGAAGGCCATGAAACATTATTGGGTTAGGCTTGCCCTCCGCCCTTGTATCCGCCACTGCGTCTTCTACTAGAAAATAAATAAATGTCATTAATTTAAATAAAATATAAACGAGTCTTACCTGTTCTCTAGCTTTCTTCAATGCATCCAAAGTTGCTGTTTTAAGCGAGCTTAACCACTTCATGTTATCCACACCTTCATTAACCGCTTGCAACGAGGTTTTCTCACCAAGCTTAAATTCCATTTTTGTGTCAGTGGTTCTGCCGAACTGCATCAGAGCTATTTGTATCTTATCAGGCCCGATGGCAAATTTTCCGTTCATTTCTTTCAGTTCCATCTTAATGTTTTCAAAGTTAGCGTCCCTGATACTTCCTGAGCCGTCGACTACGTAGAGAATGTCTAGCTTTTTGTCCACGCATTCTGCATCTAAAAATGGCAAGGCACCGTTATTATACCTCCATAATACTGACTTTATAGTCTCATCGCAAAACCAACTCGCAACCGAAGCCCCACCTACCTGCACAAGTGTCTCCTTTGAAACCTTTCGAACACTCGCACGAAAACGAGGAGCCTACATTCGTACAAACGCCGCCGTTAAGACATGGTTGTGAGTCACATGGTTTCGGTTTCAGCTCTAAAAAAGTTATTTAATGAAGATAAGCAAATTAAAAAACAATTTAGCAGAATGAAAAATTGAAAAACGGGCTTAGTTGGTACAATACTTAATTGATACTCGTTGGAATAACACCCTTGCATTGTCATACACCAAATATGGTAGTTAGCAGGACGTTACCATGGGGAGAATGTAAAGAGTTAAATATTTTATGCCGATTATGTACGTATTAAGCCCTAGTCAAACGTATATGAGAGTTGGAAGTCACGAGTTGTTACAAGAGAGATTGCAAACTCTAGATTACCAGAAAGTGTATGATGAGTGTTCTAACTATGTTTTGACTTAAATAGAATTCATGATAATTTTGATCCATGCAGCCAAGTACAGAACTAATATTCATTCAGTTCTAGGACAGGATCATTGTACTGTACCAGATATGCAGTAATTTCACGTGAGCAAAATAAGCAATATGGTTGGATAATTTACTCTTGAATTATTATCGAGTTTGAGAATGATCATTAATTTGTATCCACTCCCCTTACTTTGCCGCTACCTGCTTCTTCATGCAATGATAAAAATCTGGGTCTTACCACCGATCAATTTGTAAGCAACAGCAAATACTTAAAATCATAACTTACCTTCACACGTGCTTCCTTGGTAATCATTGGGACACTGACAAGAAAATGTGCTTCCCTGCACTGAACATATACCACCATTACGACATGGGAAAGAATCACACGGACCTAACAATATAAGCATGCAGACGAAGTAAAATAATCGGTATAACCCAGATTAAAGATTAGTAGGATTTATACATTTAGTTTTGCTATCTATTAGAAGCCAACAGCCATAGCTTACTAGCCATTTTTTTGCCGATCTGCAGTGGTTATTAGACAGATTTAGATCGAGAACGCGGATGTTAAAGACGACGTGAAAATGGCATGTTGTGCCCATGTATGGATATGCCACGCCATTTTGACGCCATTTTCACGTCGTCTTTGAAGTCCGTGTCCTCGATCTAAATCTGTCTATTAATTAAGAAGCCTTGCCGAAGTTGCTTGACCATACGCGTTGCTTGGCTCACAACATCGTTATTCATACTGGATAGCGCTATTTAACTTACAATCAGTTGGTCTCTGGTTGCGAAAACTTACCTTTGCTTACACAGTTTCGATCTTCAACACACTTGACTGCTCCCTTGTCACACGTACTGTAAAAAGTGATAAATCACGTGATCAATAAACTGTAGAAGTAGACAGTACCACATCGCAAAAAAGACATCTAAATATTCATTTATATAAAGATTGTTTTATTCATACAACAACATCAAGACAACAACAACAACAACAACAACAACAACAACAACAACAACAACAACAACAACAACAACAACAACAACAACAACAACAACAACAACAACAACAACAACAACAACAACAACAACAACAACAACAACAACAACAACAACAACAACAAGAGCAAGAGCAACAACAACAGCAACAGCAACAGCAACAACAACAACAAACAACAACAGCAACAGCAACAACAACAACAACAAACAACAAACAACAACAGCAACAGCAACAGCAACAACAACAACAACAACAACAACAACAACAGCAACAACAACAACAGCAACAGCAACAACAACAACAATAATGACAATGACAACAGATGTGCATTTTACCACCAAGCGACTTTTTGTGTGAATAGCTAAGGCGGTTAAATCACTTATCCAGCGGATAGCGATCAGGACAAAACATAAATCAGTATCATACTCACCATGTCTTGCAATTCCCAACGGCAACGCTCTCGCCAGGCTGGAGTGGTTTACTCTCAAATTCACATGGGCACTTCGCCACCGGAATACATTTCTTATCGTCGCTGAGAACCAATCCTTGGAGACATTGACATCCGGGAACACACTGCTCGTTACATTCTGTAGCACGTGACAAGTCGCGACAACTTTGTACGCATGATGAACCACATTCCGTGAAAACCTGACTAGGGATACTACACTGCTGGCCTGTAAGAAAAGAATGAAATGATTAACTCGTAAGAGACATGTTTGCTACTGAGAGTACGTAAAAAACAAAAACAAACCTGAGTGGAGCGTCTTAAATGCTTCGCATTTTAACCCTGAGTGAAATATAACAAACCGAGACTAAGAGTTTTTTAAATTAATAATGAGATGGACCCTTCGCGAAAAGACCAATCTCTTATCTCTCATCGGATTTAGACACAGCTTTGCCAGGACGGCATGGAAGGCTGGATGATTTTGATGTATTGAAATAAATCATTAGGCTTAAACGAATGTTAGTCTAAACGCCGATTTGAAAGAACTGGAATGTTGTGAAGAAGATCTCGATCGTAATTCAAATTGACGATTATTATTGCTTGGCCTGAATAACCCATTTGTTTGCGAATATACTGTAATCACTTGAAAAATAATGTTCGATAGTTTTGCTGAATCGTGCACCGTGAGTTTTGTTTAATACATCAAAATCACCCTGCCTCACATCTCGTCCCGGAAAAGCGGGAACATATGTAAACAGCACCTTACCACACTGAGATAATGCTGGAACCAGGTGTCTTCCGCTAAACCTCCAATCCAAGACGACAGCATTCCTACTGCAACTCTGACTGTAAGCCGCAAATGAATTACATACACATTGCATTGGGTCCTCACACCTACACGCATCATACTTGCAGTCTTCTATAAAATTTGTGGGATCGACTGCGTCATTGCATGCGGTAAACGGTGCGTTTTTCATTAGGTTACACTTCTCTACTATTGGCGCGGCATCAGCAGTTGCGATACAATTTTTATCAGGAGGCACACACGGATAATCAGCGACGTTGATTGTATCGTCCGCAGTATTTCCGTTGTTGTTGCCGCAAAGCCCGCATGTTTTCCCCTTGAATCGACCCGGAACCACCACCGTTACACGATTGCGGCAATCCCAATTCACTCTTACTCCGATGGTTGTTACTACATGAAGCCATCTCTCTGTTGGGTTTGTTATAACGAATCCTATAATTGAAAAAGAGTATGTACGTGTAAACAAATATACAAATTAAATTATGAGTTTACTGGCGAAGTAATTTTAAAAATTAACGTTGTCTAAGTCGAGAAAATCAAAGTTAAAGTTTACATGATTTTTTATCAGATATAAAACCACCAACATGGTAGCGATTTCCTTTGTCTTTTCTTTATGAATTATTAATGAGCTTTTTTTTTCGGTCGCTCTAAGGACAAATGTAAGGACATAACTACCTCTTCGTTTAAAAGGGAATCGCGTGACCTTGGCTCCATTCACAATGGCTGTGCGCAGATTTCTTGTCAGTTTTATTTCGTCGCGTCCAATCAGAATCCTTACAAAAGAGACGCAAGATGCACCACGACCTGTGCGCCCGCATGCCACGTTTTTGGTCCACACTCGGAATGCTTTGCTGGCACTACAATCTTCTGCGAGGATGTATTCACATTTTCCTTGGAAGTTGATCTTTTTATTATCAAATGTTGTGTAATGCGGGTCACCAGCCGCTGTACAAGATGCTAAGAAGATTGAGAAAACATGCCTTGAAGATATTGTATAGAGTCAGATCATAAGGCGATGACAGATTGATATATACTATGTATATAATCGATTCGAATGCGCCATTATGTCCACTGTATATAATCGAAATATTAATTTAAAGATAAAAAGCAGAGCCCAGCAAATAACTTTCAAACCAAACGTAATAAAAACGAGGCTGGGCTGTGCTTTCTTGCTCTTCAACTTTCTTGCTCTTCTTCTTTCTTGCTCTTCTTCTTTCTTGCACTTCTTCTTTCTTGCTCTTTCTTCTTTCTCTCTCTCTTTCTTTCTTTCTAGGCTCTTCTTTCTTTCTCTTTTTCGTTCTTGTTCTTCGTTCTTTCTCTGCTTTCTGGGCTCTGCTTTTTATCTTTAAGTTAAGATTTCCGCCTGGTGTATCAATTGCCACAGTTTTAATCGAAATATAGTATATACTGTTTTAAAATAGTAATGTTTTTAATACCACGTGATAATAATCATCCAATTACATAACAACAATTTAATGTTTTATAAATGTAGAAAACACGCCAAGCAACTAAACAAACAGTATTTTCCCCTACATCTTCACTACAATGGATAATAATCTTACATTGTTCATCTTGGCATCTTGACCCGCCAAACAATAGCGGACATTTACAAGAGAATCCATTTCCAATCACGTGACAAACACCCTGGTTGAGACAAGGATTAGGACTGCAGGGATTGGGTGGTTCTAGATCAAGAAAAAAGACACAGAAAATAGAAATATATCAGAATTTACGGTAACGAGGAAAAAATATAGGGGGGCAGACAAAGTTTTGCCTGACGTTGCTTGACCAATGCAGTTTTGATGTCTTGGAAACATTGTTCATTATTTTAAAATTTTTATTTCGCTGCATGTACTTCAAGAAAAGAAATAAATGCTTGCATAAGCTCCATACGTCAGCACCTCCTATGAAGAGTCTTAGACCTCTACATCCAAGTTGGAAGCCTAATTTAGGCTGGGAAAAGTTTGAAAACTTTGACTGCTTTCCTTCAATATTCACCAAAGTCCTTATCTAATTTTAGTGTAATAACCAATTTGTGCAGTGATGAATTATAGTACTGATAAACAAAAAATGTGCAGATAACATTTGGTGTTAAAGATTTCCAAAAAAATTCTGAAACACATTTCCTTTCCAAAGCGTCTGGTTGTCCACAATCTGGAAGCGTTTGTACGAATGTTTCGGTAGAAATGTTTCCAAGTTCTACGCATGCTTGAACTATGATTCGTAAAAATCAAAATACATCCTACTTGTCTCACAAGTCCTTCCAATGTAATTATTTCTGCATTGACATGTGAACGAGGCTCCTTTGTTTGAACAAATTCCACCATGTTTGCACGGGGATGAATCGCAGGGATTCGGTTTCGGTTCTAGAAACAGACAAAAATATAATCAGGCATTAAACAGGAGCTTGTCATGAGTGGTAGACTACGTCCCTGGTAATTTTAAGATGTTTTTTCCCCTATACGATGCATTTTTTTCCATGAAGTTTGCGCAGGCGTCATAGGAAGCAAAATGATTTACAAAAAAAATTCATAAATACGTTTTCTTAATAAATCAAAATACATCCTACTTGTCTCACAAGTTCTTCCAATGTAATTATTTCTGCATTGACATGTGAACGAGGCTCCTTTGTTTGAACAAATTCCACCGTTTTTGCACGGGGATGAATCACAGGGATTCGGTTCTAGAAACAGACAAAAATATAATCTGGTAGACTATTTATTGTCCCTGGTATTTTTAAGATGCATTTTGTTTCTATATGATGCATATTTTTCTATGAAGTTTGCGCGGGCTTTATAGGAAGCAAAAAGATTTACAAAAAAATTCAGAAACACATTTTCTTAATTAATCAAAATACATCCTACTTGTCTCACAAGTCCTTCCAATGTAATTATTTCTGCATTGACATGTGAACGAGGCTCCTTTGTTTGAACAAATTCCACCGTTTTTGCACGGGGATGAATCACAGGGATTCGGTTCTAGAAACAGACAAAAATATAATCTGGTAGACTATTTATTGTCCCTGGTATTTTTAAGATGCATTTTGTTTCTATATGATGCATATTTTTCTATGAAGTTTGCGCGGGCTTTATAGGAAGCAAAAAGATTTACAAAAAAATTCAGAAACACATTTTCTTAATTAATCAAAATACATCCTACTTGTCTCACAAGTCCTTCCAATGTAATTATTTCTGCATTGACATGTGAACGAGGCTCCTTTGTTTGAACAAATTCCACCGTTTTTGCACGGGGATGAATCACAGGGATTCGGTTCTAGAAACAGACAAAAATATAATCTGGTAGACTATTTATTGTCCCTGGTATTTTTAAGATGCATTTTGTTTCTATATGATGCATATTTTTCTATGAAGTTTGCGCGGGCTTTATAGGAAGCAAAAAGATTTACAAAAAAATTCAGAAACACATTTTCTTAATTAATCAAAATACATCCTACTTGTCTCACAAGTCCTTCCAATGTAATTATTTCTGCATTGACATGTGAACGAGGCTCCTTTGTTTGAACAAATTCCACCGTTTTTGCACGGGGATGAATCACAGGGATTCGGTTCTATAGAAATAGACAAAAATATAATCAGGGATTAAACTGGAGCTTGTCATGAGTGGTAGACTATGTCCCCGGTATTTTTAAGATGCATTTTTTCTATAATAAATTGAACCCATATTTACAGCAATATACATGCAAAACTTCTTGTCATGAACTTAAGACATCATTTTCTCGTGGCGTAGCATCTAAAATCTCTTGATTTTAACATGTTATTTTTACAGATAAGCTTTTCTAAACATATTTGCTGTGTTGGTGTAGTGTACTCAGGTGAATAAGATGCTTGTGATGTTACTCTGAGTGTATATCCACACCGGGCAGGCTTGAAAAATATGCCTGGCCACGGTGGGAATCGAACCTACGACCTTTGGAATACTAGCCCAATGCTCTGCCAACTGAGCTACGCGGTCAGGTCGGTGATATTTCGGAACTGAGCCTGTCTAGTTCCTTCGAAACATATTTTTTAATTTTGTGCGTTTGCCCACTGAGAAATGTATCAAATATTAAAAAGTTCAAAATATACTGCCGCGAACTAATCAAATGCGGTGTTTTGCACAAAACAAAACATTTAATTTTTAACCCACAAGGAACTTGTTTTACAATTATAAACAAATATAGCAGTAATAAAGTTTACTTCTTTCACATCTTGTTCCAAAGAATGGTCGTCTGCATAGGCACTTGAAGGTATAAACCTTTTTATACCAGCCTGTTCTAACCTTCAGCCGGCAAACTCCTGCATTTCGACAAGGCGATGGATAACAGGGATTACGGACCGGCCCTGAGGAAAATACAAATAAATTATAGATATAATCATTATAATTTTAACCTATAAGGAACTTATCAGTTTGCAATTCTAAACAAATATAATAATATATATAATCATTATAATTTGAAACTAGAAGGAACTTATTTTACAATTATAAACAAATATAGCAGAAATAAAGTTTACTTCTTTCACATCTTGTTCCAAAGAATGGTCGTTTGCATAGGCACTTGAAAGTATAAGCTTTTTTATGCCTGCCTCTTCTAACCTTCAGGCAAACTCCTGCATTTCGACAAGGCCAGGGATAACAGGGATTACGGACAGGCCCTGATGAAAATACAAATAAATTATAGATATAATCATTATAATTGTCTTCCAACAGACTTAAGTAAAGACATCACTTTAGTTGAACATCCTAATATATGTTTAAGTACATTTAAGAAATTGTTACGAGACTATTACTCGAAAGCCCTGCACAGTTGTTTTGATGCAGAGGACCCAAGAGCATGGAGATATGTATGTTTAAATTCTAATTCTTGTCGAAGTTTGAACAATGTTATCAACTGTTGTTTCTAGATATTCGTATGTAACTTATATGTTAAAAGGGACCACAATAATTGGTTTTAACTGTTGTGATGTCCCCGCCATAAATAAATAAAATAGAATAAATGAATTATCAATTGATCAATCACTCTATTAATTCCTCAAACTGTAAATCAATAAATCAATTAATTATTTCATCAATCAATTTTTTTTAATAATTTCTTTTATATAGAAACTTTCATTAAAACAATTACAATGCATGTATATTTAACTTAATCTAGGTAATAAAATAATTACTATTAATAAATTTACTAATATGAGCTGGTTGCTAAAATTGTGAGTTAATCAATAGACCTTATAGAGATAAAAACTCAATAAGTGATCAAACGATATTGGAGTTCCACTCTGCAAGTTTAATAGATAGCTTAAGATCTACGACGTCGACGTCAGCTAGGACGTCAGGGCTAAGCAGAGGACTGGGACTACATCCTAGTCCCAGTCCTCTGCATAGCCCTGACGTCCTAGCTGACGTCGACGTCGCAGATCTTAAGCTATCTATTATCACATGTTGACGGTGATGGAGGCTTCTTCATTGTTCTTCATCAATCAACTAACTAATTAACCAACTATCAAATAATCAATCATACAGTAAATCTATTAATTAATAGATTAATTAGTTAATATTAATGTTATAAATTCTATATTGACTTGAACTAAGTATCGCAAAAACTCCAACAATACCTGGACGATGCACGCGTATTTGACGACGCACCCGTATTCGTGGTTTGCGTGATATTCTACGGAATCCCATGCGTCGGCTGTGTCCCACACGTCGACGGGGTCCATGATGTCGACTATGTCCCACATGTCGACTGTGCGCTGTATGTCCCCCATGACGTCTCCTGCCCGGCGAGCGAGGTACCAGCTCATCCACAGTTTCTAATTCGTTTTCTTCCGGAGCATAAACCTCGTTCTCTTCAGTTGATGATGTCGTCTCAAAGTATATCATGAGCAAGGCAACAGCGAGCAATAAATGTAACGGTCTTAGCGCCATTTTGTCTACAAAAGTGAATAAATGTATTGCAGTTAGGGACCGGTTGTTCCGGGTTAGGGCAAACACTGGGTTAGCGCTAACACTGGTTTAAAATTTAACCAGCTTTTTTGGTTTGGGTACATCTGCACTTCTGTTTATTCGGACACTATTGATGTCTGATCCCATAGATATCTTATATACACTAGATAGTGCATCTAATTATTCAATAATTCAAAAATTGAAGCCGTGATTACAGACTCAGGATATTCCTATGAAATGAGAAGATTCGAGGGGTTTTCTATTTCTTAAACACGGAACTTAAATATTAAGCTAAACCTATTCCAAATACATTTTTAAACTATTCAAATGATGAAAGTTATTGTTGTTGTTTAAGCGTTTATTAGCTAGTGGGAAATATCAACATGGCCGCCATCTATTCAAATGGGGGTAACCGCTGGAATATTCTTGGCTTCAATTTTACTAAAAGAGATGCGCTATTTAGTGTATACAGCTATTTCAATTAAGGTTGTCCCCCGAGCAAAGCGGAAAAGTCGAATACGAGCGCGAAAGGCTGCTGGGAATCGCAAATAAATGAATGGATTTATTAGCGATTCCCAGCAGCCTTTCGCGCTCGTATTCGACTTTTCCCCTTTGCTCGGGGGACAACCTTAATTGAAATAGCTGTATAAGATATCTATGTCTGATCGTGACATGAAATGTGGAAAACTATCTTCATGTTTCTAAACAGGCTGTTCATGGGAAGTTTGCTTTAAAATTTGCGTTAACCTAGGATTAAGCTATTCGGCTTTCGAACAACTAGACTTGCTCCAAGTCTCTCTTTCATTGTCATATAGTATCGATCCACTATAGTGTACATTACATGACGTAGCTCGGAGATGCGGAGCGAGAAAGAGAAACTTGTCAACTTCGGAAAATCTCGGTTCAAAACTGAACCGAAAATGCCTTGCTTTAAATGTTTTCTGTCAGTGTTTATATGTATTGATCTAGCACAGTGTAAATAACACGAGTTCCATTATAGTAAATAATACAGAAAGAAATTGAAGGAAAACAATTAAAGCAAGTCTTGCATTTTCGGTTCAGTTTTGAACCGAGATTTTCCGAAGTTGACAAGTCTCTCTTTCTCGCTTCGCCCCTCCGTACTACGTCATGTAATGTACACAATAGTGGATCGATACTATATGACAATGAAAGAGAGACTTGGAGCAATTCTATCGAACAACCGGCCACAGGTCATTAACAGTGAGGGGGCGGTACCCTCGGTGTACCACGCTGGCGATGTGGAAAACCCAATCAAAATGCCCCAAGAGAAATGTCAATTTCACACAACAATAACAACCTAATTATAAAGGAAGATTATATGGCTCTCCGCAGCAAAAGGTGGCAAGGCGTGGAAGCTGCAACATGATAAACATCAAATGATCCAGTATTTATATTTGGTTCTTTAAAAAGTGTTCTTTGAGAAAAGGACTTAACGTGAAATAAAAGTTTCCGATATAAGGACGCTATTTCATCATGGTCGTGGTTAAAGGGGATGGACTAGAGGCAAGTTTTCAAGATGGCCGCCAGTTTTTAAGATCATTAAAACGTAAAAGAATCAACAACCAGCCACTTGCAACAATACTAACCCTTACCCTCACCCCACACCTAATCCTAACCCCCACACTAACCCTATATATACTAACGCAAACTCTTATTTCAATTTTGGAACCATCTCGTAAACTACCTCTCGTCCATCCCTTTTAGACATTACCATTTCATCATGCTTGGAGCAGCATAAATAAATGTCTGATGTATGAGCATGCATATGCATAGTAATCTAGTATAGATTACTAAAATCGTTACCGTATCATTTCAACACTACAGTTGCAAATAACTTTCCAGGTTATTAGGGCTTAGCTCCCCAATCGACATGAAATTTTAAAAAGGTGGACCGAATAGCCAAAGCCTATTTCTTAGTGCTCCTAAAATGATGGAAAGATATGGGCCAAATTTTTTGAACGTACATCTGATCAGCCTCGTGATTTGATCCACATTTTTCAGACACACCTGTCTCAGTCCCTATATGGTTTTCAATTTTCATTAACTGGTCAATCTGTCAAGTCAATAAATTAAAAGCTCCCTTGGATGGTTTGAATAATGGTAAATTATAAAAGGAATTACAAAGCATGACCGGTTTCAATTATGCATGTGGATTTCTTTGTCACTGCGCCGAGGGTGTTTACCAATGTACGAGTTGAACTGAAAGGCTTTCTTGTTTGGATAAAATTTTGTTGACGTCACGAAAAATTGATTACTGTCAAACCCCTAGGGGTATATGTTGAAACGGACGATCCAGCATGTTCCGTAGCTACCGGCCTGCGGAGGAGGTTAACATAGATAAAATGTATAGTTGCATTGAAGTATGTATTGCATGTCTAGTTACTAAATAGCGTTACGCTTGCATAAGACAGAACAATGTAAGAATGCCGGAATTGTTAAAGACTAATTATTCTGACCAATTATTGTCTGATCTCGCAGTCATGCTGGCGAAGCAGGCCATATTTAATTAAAGTAATTACCGAAGATACACCACATGTAGCGTTTTAAATCCTTCACTTGTTCTCTGCGTCTCAACCCCCAACCGATACGCAGGCTAAGTGCTTTCTAGCGTTCAAGCAGAACTCTTAATTCCCAAGAATACAAAATCTATTTCTAATACCCTTAAACCTTTTTAAGCCAGAATTTGATCCTGAAATTAACCCTTAACCCTCTTAATGTCATATCCTAACCTAACCTCAAATCTAACCACGCTTAACGAAAGCCACCCTTGCTTCTACTGTTAATTGGAGTTGCCAAGCGAGAGTTTACTCATTAGAGTTTCCTCAGCGTACTCTATAGCAACTCTCATGCCCGTTTGACCGGGCTTTTAGTTTAAACCACTTTAGAAACATTGAAGGCTCTGAAGTCCGATATTTTAAACTGTGAAATTTACGTGTGATAAATTGTAAGGATAACACCGTAAACCTCCGAATATAAACATACGAAAAGAAATATAATTAACCATACAGTAAATTAAACAAGTTTGTTAATTAACATATAATACTGTAATGTAATTATCGTCACTCCCCTGAATTGTTGGAATCCCCGTGGCTGTGTTAATAAATACCTTTCAATAATAAGCACATGCATATGAGCTTATATACGGAGGGGCTTGAGTTCGAAATGGCCTAAGTCACTAAGTGTTAGTGAATATGGCGGGCTTATACACGGAGAGGGGGCTTATATTCAGCAGTTTATGGTATTGTTTTATTTTGCCGCCATTATGAGGTCTACAATGATTGCGTTTTGGTGACTGCGCTCCTGATATGTGCTCATCACATATATAGGTCAACGTTACGGTCCTCACACAGTTCGGTAAATCATATTAACAATAGTTGATCCATGTGCATGCATCGAAAAGCTTTAACGAAGACTATAAGAGTCTTACTGCGTCAAAGAGGGGTATTGTGGATCTCTCATTTCGCCTGCTCTTCCTTCGGTGCTGGAACTCATCCAGTAGACAAACTGATTTGATTCAAAATAATATCACAGAAACCTTATAATTAATATTACAGAAACTTCGACATTTTCAAAAATAAACCGGCACACAGATGCCCGTGGAAGAGGCCAGATTAAACTATTTCTATCTTACAATATCACAGACCAACGCTCCCAATCGGATCGGGAGACTTCCCGATTATGAGATTATACGACACGCCCTACCAGATTTCGTATCGCGATTTTCAGTTGCTTCAGAAGCTTAAGTTCAGTTTATAATAGACTTTACTGTTTATTGCAATTATGCCCCATTGGCCTCGTTGCCGCCACGTTTGACGCACATGAAGACCACACCCCATGTTACGCGCGCGAGTATTGTTTAAGTAAGTAAGTAAGTAAGTAAGTAAAAACTTTGACTACGCGTACCCCAACAGCAAAAGCTGGTTTCCAAGAGGGGCGTTTGATTTTGATTTTGATGCAAAAAACGTGAGGAAACAACCACGTGAAAACAACGCCACTGAGGTAAATTGGAATTAAAATTAATACCACAGTCTATATATAGTCTCCAAGTCTAATTCAGCCAAAGTTCAATCGACTCTATGCAGTAGTGCGCTTGGAAGTAACTCGCGTAAATAAACCGAACATGCTACTTTCGATTTTCTCGGTTTCAATCATAACATCCCTATTGGCTATTGTAGAATCCTTGGGGAGTATGGTTAGCAGGTGCATGTGTATTAGAAAGCGTAATATATATTATAAGACCAAACGTCCAAGCGTAAGACCAAGCGTAATATATATAAGATCAAACGTCGTCGCTCGATTCACTCGCCAAACTTAATACAATCCTATAACCTATTAGCCTTTCTCGCGTAGGTCTAAATCCGCCACTTTTGGGTACTCTTTTATAAACAACGTGAAAAATCTAAACGATGTGAAAATAATGTTTCAAATATTTAACTGTAAATCGATTTATGATGATTACAACTATAGTTATAGAAAGTTTCATTTTCACTGCGTACTATCCCTGTTCTAAAAAGGGTTGCCACCCAAAAATTACGGTGTGAGAAAGGCTAATTCGACACTAGAGCGACGTTGGAGCAGTTTTGTCAAATCAAACGTCGAACTCAATATGTCGCTCCCAATGTAAATCATGGTTTCAACAAGAATATATCAAATACATGGAAACAAATGACAAACGAAAGTAACAGTAATCTAACGTCGCACTTCTCATGCGCCGAACCTAACAGCTGTATTAAGTACTAGCTACACAACTGAATGCGACGGTTTCATTAACTTTTCGCAGAATGGTTAAAAGGTACGACATGCAGAGACATGTTTGAAGCGACAGGTTTGGTCACACTATGCGACTCTGGAGCTACGGCAAGTCGAGCAACAAACTTCGTTCTTCTCATCCGCCGAACCTATCATTGCATGCATGTGATCTAATCTCACTGTTGTACAAGTTATACTGATATTTACTTACAAATGACTACGGCAGTTCAACTTGTGATGCTACTTCGCCAAGATGAGATCGCCGTTTGAAACACAGGCACTCAAAGCGTATGCTATAAACACCATCCTTTAGAAAAGGCGTGTCGAGAATCAAGCGAGGGCCATGGTTCAGTTCTTTTACGGAATTACGGAATGTGCGATGCCGGTTTGGCATGCTGTTAACAATTCTATGGAGAAAAGATAATTACGTTTAACAATGTCCTAAAATATTTATTTTGTCTACCAATTTTGTGTTTGTCTTCATGAAATGGAAATATTAGGTGATTTGGAAATCAATTCATGTTTTTTTTCTATCATTGCCATTCTCTGTAATAAGGCCCACGCAAAGCCAAACTTCAAGGCCAGTCCCAGTCTTTTTACGCATACCAAGAGCTCGGTCAATCCGTCGACATGAATATGTATTCTTGAAAGCCGGCTTAAAATTTTCGATAAAAGCTTTTCAACAGCGCGCTGAAAACTTTCTGTTAATAAAGAATTTATTCAGGTAAAAATTCCTATTATAAAAGACTTTTCTATTCATTTTTTAGTTATTAATAGTAAAACGGCATGCTGGCTTCCCGAAGTGGTCTCGCGAGAGGATCGCGAAACCACGCGTGTCTGGGGGTCGGATTTGGCTTCAAAAAAAAGATAGGCAGTTTATCTCCAGGTAGCATTCCAGTTATATTCATTTCACAGGCGGGCAAACTTCGAGGTACTGATCTCAACAGCACAACAGTTTTAAGATATGTGATGCAATAGGCACGGTTCCGTGCTTTTACGGAATGTGCGACAAAAGTGAGCATGCTGTTAGGAATTTCTATAGAGCATAGAAAGTCACTGGAGAATATCAAACATTTTGCCTACCAACGTTAGTATTTCTTTGTTTCGAAAATAGAAATATTATGCGATTTGATCATCTATTTAATTTTATGTATTTGTAGCGTTTTCTGTAATTATGGCCCATGATGTTGCAGAGTATATATATGCATGAAATTCGCGGTTGCAGGACATTTTGAGAACTGCCAGACGGCATGTTTAGCAGCTGCATAAAGTAGAGTTTTGTTAATGAATTGAATAAATTGGCTGTGTCGGACATCAATTGGTGATTTTTTTGTTAATGTTTATGCTAATTTGCAATTGTGTAATTTTAAATCACCTAATATTATTTCTCTTACAGTTTCTCTTATTATTCTTTCGCCTTTTGTAATACTACATCTCAAATATTTCTCTTTAATTTAATTATCCCGTAATTGTCTGCCTCGATTAGCTTTTGCTACTTGCGGACAGATTGTTATTGTAAATATTCAGTATAGTTATTAATAAAATTGTTGTTATTAGTCTGAAATGTAATAGTCTGAAATGCTCGCACGTCATTGGCTGAGTGGTGCAACCATTCTCTAACTAATATTATTAGATTTCAAAAAGTTTTTCAAAGTTGGGACTGACTAATAATAACCTTTCATTTTTGTCGCCCCCATGCACCTCAATCAACCCCCCGCCCCTGGAAAATTAGGGAGTTTACAAATGTAAGACGCGGCGACGTCAGGAAGACGGCTATCAATACAACGACATTAATCCTATAGCACAAAAGAAATGAATAATTAAAATTTTATTAGGGGTTTTAGACGTCGTCCAAGCTCTGTTGACAACGGCAAAATGCATATTTTCACGTCTTGTATTAGCATTTCACGCAGTCGGACAGGTAGTTTTTCTAGCAGAGTTGATCAAAATTGCTCTGAAGGTTAAAGCTCTGTTTTACCCTTTCGAAACTATTTTAAATTTATACGAAGGAAAATACAAGACAAGATTTCCATAGAATTATTTATTTCAAACAGTTGGTTTAGCCGTCGTCCTGACGTCGCCGACTTCCATTCGTAAACTGCCGAATAACAGCCTTCTACGACACTGGAGTCATCCTAACTGTCATAGATATTGCATATGTATATAAAGCTCCAGGACTGTTTCCAAGCAATTCAGCTGAGTTCCTCTCGGAAACGTTACGACAAGAAAGCCGTCCTAAAAAATTGGCAAGCCGTCGTGTTGTTTTACATACAATGCAATTAAGTTTTGAGCGTCAGGCATGAGGCAGCGAATAAAATTGTTTCAATCAATAATTAACAATCTCGTTAAGAATATACATTTACATTAAAATTTAAAACAATTAAGACATTTGAATAACAAATTTTATCTTTATTTCAAAGTAGTGTCACAGTAGTGCCAAGCTGTTGTATGGATGTGCTTTTCTTGCTTGCCGCATGGCGACGTTTTCTATATATATACATTGATTTGTAAGGAAAACGAGAAAATGAGCAATTTTATTACTGTGATATTATTTTTTATAATGGTTTTTACTTCAAAACTAATCTTCGCAGAGCCGACATCATTGTTCTTTATCAAAATGAGGAAAGGTAAGTCTAACATTTGAACCGAAAATAAGTCTTCAAATTTTCGAATTCCTGTGAAGATTCAGATCCATAAGATTCAGATTCATATCCAAACATAAGATTATGACTCCATCCATTTCGTTTATTTGCGCATAAAGGTGGTCCATTGCCAGCACCTGTTGTCTTATCAACTCATGTAGTAGATGTTGAAGAAGAATGCTCTCTGAAATGCCTTGAAGAACTTCGCTGCTTTGGATTTAATTTTAACTCGGGAATAACCGACAAATATATCGGCAAAGAAAATTGTCAAATCAGTGGGAGGAGTTCGGAAAATATGGAAGTTATGAATGGCGATGATTGGATATTTTATGAGGTTTTGTCGACAGTAAGTAAAAAGCTTTCATCTTACACTGTATAGGGTGTTCCCTTGGCCCATCGATACTTGACTTAAAAAACGACCAAGCTTAAGCAACTGTTCACCTTCTAGAATCATTTAAGGTGGGCACACATGTGCCAACTTGTTCAATTTATGGAAATTAGGTCTAAAATATTTTAAAATGAGATATTTAAAGAGAATTCCCGCCTATCTACTCCTAAACTGATAGTTTTTCTCTTTCGATAGAATGAAATAAAAAATCAGAGTGGCATTACTGAGAAGCAATTCGGTAAGTTACAATTCATTATACTATTTTAATAATATTGATAGTTTTTGTCTTTTGAACGCTTTCCGTCCCGTGCCTCCAGCTGCAAAGACTTTCCCCCGTATACGTTTTGATCACATGCAGATCTGAAAACTAGGATGGATCTAGGCAATTCAAGCCGAATTTTGATGCCAGAATATTTACAATGAGGAGATATTTTTAAATCTGTCTCATTCCTTACGATTGGGTTACGAATCAAATGTTACGTGTTTAAATTTGTTATACTACCGAGCAAATGTCTTCTTCTACGTAACATGAAAAATGTACTAGCTACTCATGCCTCTTCAAATGAGTTTTAGATCGTTTTCAACACGAGATAATACTAGCGAGCTTAAGGCCATGTTACACGCGGTGCAATTTTTCTTGCAACTTGCAATGCAATTCTACTCTCGAGAGTCGAGAGATGTTAATTAGTGAAATCAGTGAAGAATTTTCGATTTGTTGAGAAAACATCAGCGGAGTGTAATGAAGACTCGTATTTGGCAATTTTACATCTCTCAAGAGTAGAATTGCATTGCAAGTTGCAAGAAAAATTGCACCGTGTAACATGGCCTTTAAGCAAGCGACGTTTTTGTCAACACGGACGTCAGACCGAGGGAGCTAGGACTGGATTAAAAACCGTGGTTGTATCAGTTTGTGGTAATCTTCAATACATATGACAAAATATAAGATTTTTAAAGTTTTCTGCATGCTTCCTTACACGAGCGCAGTATGAGGCAAAATGCCGTCAAAATTAGTTATACCAATTTTCGGGTGACGCTCGTGTTGACAAAATTAACGTCGCTTGCTTAACTCGCCAATGAGACTTTTATTTATTTACTTTGCCATCATACTTATACATTCATTGGCTGGGAAACCACAACAGCTATTGCCAATTACAGCGGCCCCAATAGTTATACAGAAACAATTTACAAGGTATACGAAACACACACAACAGACAATACTTGAACAACAGTCATTACATTTGTCTAAAAGCAGCATGTCAATGGAGAGTTCATTAAACTTCGAGCGGAATTACATTTTATACACACACTTTTCCATGTTCGGGGATCCTCAACATCGTATGTATTTTCTAATGCTAAAATATAGTACTTAAAAAGAAGATTCTTGAATTCTGAAAATGTTAGGTCTTTGGATGTAATATAATTGGGTAGTGTGTTCCATATTCTTGATGTTCGGATTTTGAGGTGGCCATTGCAGCATGAGCTCCACCTTTGAATTTGCTATATGAGTAAATTGTTAAACACGTCCGAATTTATCAATATGATAAATTCGCGGCACCTATATAACCCCTAACACTAACCGCCTAACCCTAATTTAACTTTTTAAACTTTTTTTGAAAATCTAACTTTTTTTACTTTTTTTTATTTTTTAAACTTTTTTTGAAAATCTCATATTTTGATCTCATAAAATGACATATTTTGGTAGAATAATTTTGCCTAGCGAAATGATCAAATTGCACGGACTTGAAATCTAGTCCAGTCCTCATATGGTCGGATTTGAAATATTACATTCAAGATGGTGGAATGCTAACGATTTTGTCTGAAATGAACGAAAATATCTTTTATACTCAACAAAAACCGCAGAATTTTCCATATAAACAATAGATTACTTCATGGTTGTTGAGTGTGTACGATATTTATTTGCGCGAGGTGTGAAGGATCGCATAAGATTCCATTTAATGTTTCATGGGAAATAAAAACGCAATTCATGTTTTACCTCCCTGTGAACATAATGCCCAGGGGCCGGTTGTTCAAAGCTAGGTTAGCTTAACCCTCGGTTAACCTAAAATTCAAAGCAAACTTCCCGATATAGCTTGTCTATAAATTTGGAGATATTTCTTCAGAGATCTTTTCTGGATCGATAGGAGTTTACTTCTCTGAAGTTTTGAAATAAACAGACGTGCAGAAATACACAATCTAAAACAGCGGGTTAAATTTTAACCCAGGGTTAGCGTTAACCCACCTTTGAACAACCGGTCCCAGATGGGCAGAGACTTCGTCGATCGTTTGCATTTGATTATACTCTTTCCAATATTCTTTATTTTTCTGTTCAGATCAAAATTGCTCTGGCAACTGGACGAAGTTTGGTGGTCCGCATTGTTACTATCTCAGTGAGGAAACTGCGACGTGGCCTGTTGCACGAGCCGACTGCCAAGCACGTGGTGGCGACTTGGCAGTACCAAGATCGAAGGAAAACGAGCAACATATGTACGAGGCTATGAAGGAACGCAATATCAGCAGAGCATACATAGGAGTATATAGGGGTACAGGAGATCTCAGGAACAGGTTTTACACCGTGGAAAACGACGTCGAGGCATCCTATACCAATTGGGCCAAAGACGAACCAAATAATGGTGGTGGCAACGAAGATTGCGTCGAAATAATAGTGGATACTAGTGGATGGAATGATCTTCCTTGCAGCAACCACCCCCGACATTTTATCTGTGAACTGAAATTATAAAATTACGAAAGAGTCACAAGGTATCATAGGGACTCCTTTTTAAGATTTTAAATAGTACGTCACCAATGGTCGGCTTGCATGTTAGACTAAATTTTAATCCAAGTAAAGAGAAAGGGAATCAAACACCCGAGCTAAAAAGAGCGTAATAAAATTAGTAAAATTGCAAAATTTGGTTGCGAAATGATATAAAGCTCGGTTGGAAAATTAGCCTTGCAAAGTTTCCAAATTTTGTATACATAATACATTTGTATTACGTGGGGAAATTGTACATGGTAACAATATAATTATGTATGTTTGTGATGTTACTCTGAATGTATATCCACACCGGGCGAGCTTGAAAAATATGCCCGGCCACGGTGGGAATCGAACCTACGACTTTGGAATACTAGCCCAATGCTCTGCCAACTGAGCTACGCGGTCAGGACGGTTCGAGTAAGTGATATTTCGGAACAGAATCTAGTTCCTTCGATACCATTGTAATCTAGTAATATGAATTTTTTTCTGTGTTGGTGTTGTGTACTCAGGTGAATAATATGTTTGTGATGTTACTCTGAGTGTATATCCACACCAGGCGAGCTTGAAAAATATGCCCGGCCACGGTGGGAATCGAACCTACACCTTTGGAATACTAGCCCATTTTTCAAGCTCGCCCGGTGTGGATATACACTCAGAGTAACATCACAAACATATTATTCACCTGAGTACACAACACCAACACAGAAAAAAATTCATATTACTAGATTACATTGGTATCGAAGGAACTAGATTCTGTTCCGAAATATCTGACTTACTCGAACCGTCCTGACCGCGTAGCTCAGTTGGCAGAGCATTGGGCTAGTATTCCAAAGGTCGTAGGTTCGATTCCCACCGTGGCCGGGCATACTTTTCAAGCTCGCCCAGTGTGGATATACACTCAGAGTAACATCACAAACATGGCCAAGTGGTTAGCGCACTTGCCTTTCACCTCTGAGGTCGCCGGTTCAAATCTCAATGAGAATTTCTCATGATGTGACTCGATCCCAGTCCTCATGTGAAAAGAGTAAAAGTCAACGCTCTGCCGAAGGTCGTGGGTTTTCTCCGGGTACTCCGGTCTCCTCCCACAGGGAAAGTTGACAGGGCGGGTTAGGCACATAGGTTAGGGAGCAGATGGTTAATGAGGTATGGTTGAGGTATGGACTAATAGCGGTTGCTTAATTAAAGCGCCATTTGTAAGCTCACAGTCTACCTCGGTCTGCGTCACGCCAATTTCGGATAAACTCATGTAAACTTGCACGTCTGTATGCGAAGTATTCAATAAAGACTTAAACATATTATTCACCTGAGTACACAACACCAACACAGAAAAAAATGAATATAATTATATGATAACAATTTCCGCACGTAATACAAACATATACAAAATATGCAAACTTCGCAAGGCTATATTTTCCGTATTCTACAAGATTTCGTATAACCAAAATTTGAAATTTACTAATTTTAATAAGTTCTTCACGGGAATTTACTTTTTTTGCCTAGATAAAAAATTAGTCTAACATGCAAGTTGTCTATTATATAGTACTGATTGATTCATTAATTGAGCCTTTATTTAATGAAGGCCGAAACACAGAATAGTGCAAAAACACTAATAAACTTGTGGTCCTCAGAAAGTATATAACTAAATATACAGATAAAATACAATAATATAGCTATAGTGCTTAAACTAAATGTACATGATTGGCTGATTTGTGGTCAAGTGGGTTTAGATAAGTGTAACCTGCGATCAGGCTCTATTCCTGATCGCAGGTTAAGATAAGTGCAATCAGTAATGTATTCCGCCGCGGAGTAAAGGTCGTGGGCTGTTGGCCAAAATTATTTCGCTTCGTGGCACCCATGTGGGAAATACTTGGTTTGGGGTTTATTTGAAAGGCATATAGGTACATCACTACCAAAAATTAAAAAGTTCCCAAGCAAAACAAGTTGCCCAATCCCGAGAAAATTGGTGATCAATGAGCAAAAAAATGGGAAATTCTGTATTCAATTACAATAAAAATGACTTGCATCATCGGAAAACGTACAAAAAACCGCATATAAGACTTTTAAACAGTTTTTTTATTTTTCAAATAGTATTTGAGTTATTGCTGTTTTAAATGTGAAAATTGGACCAAAATGTCGCAATAAGGACTGGGTACTAGGTTAAAAACGCGTTTTTGACAGCGTATAACTCGAAAACAATTATAGATATAAAAAACTGTTTAAATGTCTTATATGTAGGTTTTTGTAAGCTTTCTGATAATGCAAGTCATTTTTGTTGTAATTGAATACAAAATTTTACATTTTTTTGCTGTAATACAATTTAATAGAGGATAATCACTGATCACCCATTTTCTCGGTGTTGGGCAGGTTTTTTGCTTGGGAACTTTTTTGGGTAATTAAGCATCTATGGTTCTATGAATTGAACCACAGAAAATCTATTTCCCAGGAGGGTGCCACGAAATTGCTTTTCTAGGCACTTTTTTGCACAACAGCCCACGGCCTTCCAACCGGCTACGTAGGATAACATAAATTCTCAGGATGGAGTCAAAAGTTTAGGCAAACTCTATATAGAGCTGCTAAACTGGTATAGAACGTTGTTTCTAATTAATTCAATAAACTCGTTGTGTCGGACAACGATCGGTCATTTATGGAATATATGTAGACTCTGAAATGCTCGTACGCAATAGACAATGGACCATTCCCCAATTAACCAAAATTTTGATCTCAACAAGTCTAGACAAAATTCATGGCATGAAAGAGCATCACAAAATTAGTAATATTCCAAAGTTTCGTTGCGAAATGTTGTAAAATGCGGATAATATAGCCTTGGGAAATTTGCAATTTTCAGTCATTTTAGATTACAAACGGGAAATGGTTACCACTTTTCCAAAATTTTGATCTTAACTAGCCTAAACAAAAATTTCACCCCTGGAAAGAGCATCACAAAATTAGTAATATTCCAAAGTTTCGTTGCGAAATGTTGTAAAAGGTGGATAATATAGCCTTGCGAAGTTTGTAATTTTCAGTCATTTTGTATTACGCAAAGAAGTGGTAACGTTAACCATTTCCCGTTTGTAATCTAAAATGACTGAAAATTGCAAATTTCGCAAGGCTATATTATCCGCATTTTACAACATTTTGCAACGAAACTTTGGAATATTACTAATTTTGTGATGCTCTTTCAATCTGTGATGAATTTATTGTCTATACTTGTTGAGTTCAAAATTTTGGTTAATTGGGGAATGGTCCATTCCACAGTATCAACTACTGAATTATGATCTAGACAACGAAGACGAAATATACCATTATAGCTCAAAATAGTAAAATTGCAAAGTTTGGTTGCGAAATGTCGTAAAATACGGAAAATATAGCCCTGTGAAATCGGCAAATTTTCAGTATTTTAGTTACGCGCGGTAAAAATAACCACTTTCGGCTCACTGAAAATGGTTATTTTTACCGCACGTAATACTAAAATAATCAAAATTTGCTAATTTCACAGGGCTATATTTCGCAACCAAACTTTGCAATTTTGTAATTACTAATTTTAGGACGCTCTTTTGAGCTATAGGCCTAATGATGTATTTAGTCTTTCTTGTCTAGATAAAAAATTAGTCCATAGCTGGAATTGTCCATTGGCTGAGTTGCATAACTATCTCTCTAATTAATATTAGATTTCAAAGTTTTCCAAAGTTGGTACTGATTAATAACCTTTCGTTTTGGTTGCTTCCACCCCAATCAACAACCCCCCCCCCCTCCCCGGCGCAAAAATAACAGCACTGGGCTAATCCTAACTGTCATCAATATTGCGTTACTCCAGGACTGTTTTCAAGTAATTTAGCTCAATTCCTCTCGGAAACGTTACCAAGGTTTCCAACTGTATGAAAAAATGTCGACAAGTAAGCCGTCCTATATATAAGATAGCCTGCGTTGCAGGCGCTATTTAGGGGGGAGGGCGAGGGTGGGAAAAGCTAGGGGGGAATGCGAAGGCGAGAGAAAGAGAGCGAGGATATATATAAGACATCGACAAGCCGTCATGTTGTTTTACACACAATTAATGCACTTAAGTCTTGAGCGTCATGCAGCGAATAAAATTGTTTCGATTATTTATAAATAATTAGCCATGCATTTGAAGCAATTGAGACATCATTTATCTTTATTTCAAGCCACATGTAGTGTTACGGCAAGCTGTTCGGATGCGCCTTTTTTGCTTGTCATATATCATGCTATGGCGACGTTTTGTATGTGATTGATTTTTAAGACAAATGAGAAAATGAGCAATTTTATTACTGTGATATTTATAATGGTTTTTACTTCAAAACTAATCTGCGCAGAGCCGACATCATTGTACTTCATCAAAATGAGGAAAGGTAAGTCTAATATTTGAAACAAAAATAAGTCTTCAAATTTTCCTGTGAAGATTCAGATTCATAAGATTCAGATTCATATATCCAAACATAACATTGTGACTCCATCGATCCATTTCTTTTATTTGCGCATAAAGGCGGTTCATTGCCAGCACCTGTTGTCGTGTCAACTCATATAGTAGATGTTGAAGAAGAATGTTCTCTGAAATGCCTTGAAGAATTTCGCTGCTTTGGATTTAATTTTAAGTCAGGAATAACCGACAAATATATCAACAAAGAAAATTGTCAAATCAGTGGGAGAAGTTTGGAAAATATGGAAGTTATGAACGGCGATGATTGGATATTTTATGAGGTTTTGTCGACAGTGAGTAAAAAGCTTTCATATTATACTGTATACTGTAGAGTGTTCCCTTGGCTCATCGATACTTAGTGACTTACAAAACAACCAAGGCTGGTTACTTTCTAGAGTTACTTAAGGACAGGTGGGAAAACTTACATGTTTCACTGCATGAACCTGTTCAATTTATGGAAATTAGGTCCAAAACATCTTAGGCTTTTAAATGGGATATATATATTACCGAATTCTCGCCTATCTATACTCCTGAACTGATAGTTTTTCTCTTTCTACAGAATGAATTAAAAAATCAGAGTGATATTACTGAGAAGGAATTCGGTAAGTTCCAGTTTCTTTTTTGCTATTTTAAAAATATATAGTTTTTGTCTTTTGAGACGCTTTCCGTCCCGAGCAAATTCTTGTTTTTTGGCTATGTATGTGCGATTCGAAAAGAAAACAGAATAATATGTACTGCACTTGCATCAATCCTTTTTGAATTACCTTTTTGTTTAGTAGATTTTTTAGTTCTAAAAATGAACATTTTCGTGCAAAAATTGAAAAACAATGTCATCGATCGGTTTTCCGCGAAGCCCAGGCAGCTAGACGTCGTTCGCATTGATTATATACTCTTTCCAATATCCTTTATTCAATTCAGATCAAAATTGCCCTGGCAACTGGACGAAATTTCATGGTCCGCATTGTTACTATGTCAGTGAAGAAACTAGTGCCACGTGGCTTACTGCACGAGCTGACTGCCAAGCACGTGGTGGCGACTTGGCGGTACCAAGATCGAAGGAAAACGAGCAACATATTTACGAGGCTATGAAGGAACGAGAGGTCACCAAAGCATACATAGGAGTATATAGAGGTAAAGGAGATCTCAAGAACAAGTTTTACACCGTGGAAAACGACGTCGAGGCATCCTATACCAATTGGGCCGGAAACGGACCAAGTAATAGTGGTGGCAACGAAGATTGCGTCGAAATAGCAGTGCGTACTAGTAGTAGATGGAATGATCTTCCTTGTAGCGGCTACCCCCGACATTTTATCTGTGAACTGAAATTGTAAAAATACGAAAGAGTCACAAGGTATATATCATTCAGGATTCAGGAAATATGTTTTCTGAAAATAGTATTCTGAAAATACTATAGTATATAGTTGTGCTTACGATTTTAAATGAAGGGAAACACAGAATAACGCAAAAACGCGCGCTAATAAAGTTGTGGCCCTCAGAAAGTATATAACTAAATACAGCTAGTGCTTAAATTAAATGTGAGTGGCTGATTTGTGGTCAAGTGGGTTTAGATAAATACAATGTATTCCGTCGCGGAGCAACAAGTGAAAAATTGTTGCCCGCTCTAAAGCCCTGATTCCACGAGCGCTTTTTGTCAGCGAAATGCGAAATATTTCGCCTGTTTCTTTTGAATTGCGACCACTCGAATAAATTATTTCTACTTGATTGCTCACAATTCAAAAGAAACAGGCGAAATATTTCGCATTTCGCTGACAAAAAGCGCTCGTGGAATCAGACCTTCATTTAACCGGCTACGTACATATACTGCATAAATGCTCAAAATGGAGTCAGAAGTTTAGAAAGAACGTTTCTCCAGTTTACGAAAAGAATAGAGTATCTAAAGAGAAGAAAAATACTCAACAGGCAGCACGAAATGCTGCTGAAACACTTTTAACAGGTTCTTTTATTGTTAAAATAATTTGCATTAAAAAAGCATGCAGTAGTTTTTTTTTATGAAGGGAAGCGAAAAATTGTTCGAGTTGGCAGAGCTTCGAGTTAATGGGTCGGTTTCGTTTATTATGTTAATAATTAATAAGGTATAGTCGTTTTATTATTCTAAAGAACTTACAAAGTTTGTCACTACTGTCGTTACCTAAGACCAGGGCCGCCAAGAGCTTGGCGGGGGCCCGGGGCAAAAATTTTTTTAGGGGCCCTATTGCAAAAAAATGTTCCTGAAAAAAGTTTTTCGGACAATAATTTCTTTTTAGGTGCGTTATAATTGCTTTCGTGGGACTTTTCCGCAATTTTCCATACCAAATTTCGGTACTTTGCCCCCAAAACATAAATATTTTGGCCCGAAAACAGAAATATTTCGCCCGAAAAAATTACTGGGGCCCAGCATTAAATTTCTAGGCCCCCCCTGCCCCCCCTCCCGGCGGCCCTGCCTAAGACAGTCACACCTACCAACATGTACCTATGTCAGTTTTAAAATTGTTTAAAGGTCCAGACACACCGGACGCGATTCGACAACGCGACGTGATTTTTTAGTTTTTTAGTTAGTGATTTTTTAGTTATATAACTAGGATCAAAGTTATCGGTCAGTGAAAATCGAAAAATCGCGTCGCGTTGTCGCGTCCGGTGTGCCTGGACCTTAAGGTACATTGTTTGGGGTCATATATATACATGGGTTTGACCACAGGGTGGGTTAGGATAAACACAGTTAATAACGTAATATCACAATTGTTGTAAAGGTAAAATAGTCTATATACACGCGTAAAAATTGAGAAAATCAACAACTTGTTGCAAGTTGATATCGACAGGCGTGAACAAGGTTGTGCGGCCCACGATGAACAGTACTGTCAACATGTTGTTACAGCATTGTTCAACTGTAACAACTTGGAACAACATGGTTGACAACTTGTTCATAGTTGGCCGCACAACATTGTTCACGCCTGTCGATATCAACTTGCAACAACCTGTGCGTTTTTAGCCGTGTAGCTGAAGCAGGGTTGAAATTTCAACCCCGGGGTTGAACTCAGCCCTGGGTTGAATATTTTGTCATGTAATCGCGCGTTTGATTTTGATAGAGTTTTGTATTACAGACAGGGCTGAAATTTCAACCCGGTAAACAGGGCTGAGTTCAACCCCGGGGTTGAAAATGCTCCATGTAATCGGCCCCTAAGTGTGTAATTAGGTGAGCGTAATACTTGATGTAAAGCGCAGTTGGTCATATCCACATGTTCATTCGCGCGATAGACTGAAATGGTAATCTTAATCTTCATAAAGCTAGATCAGTATAATGATCGACGCAACTTGTTGAACCTTTTATCGCTTTATGGACTTGTATTACGTTTGTATATACCAATTAAATTGTTATTGTCTGAATAGAAATTCAAGCTTCCAACTTGCATCAGTGTGGTATGTTCTGACATTTTTCGTTTGCCCATGCATCCACGTCTCAAAAATACAGATCGAGTTAGCCATATTATATGGCCTTGGCCTTGCCATATAATAAAAACAACCTCGACTGGTTTGCGTTCAATTATTTATGGGAAACGACAAAACGCGGACCCCAGGTTCATGGACTACCTTCGTGGACCTGGTCCATGGACTACACTCGTGGACCACGGACCACTCCCGTGGACCACTCTCGTGGACCACTTGCGAAATTTCGCCTACCGAACAATAGACCAAGCACTATTATTCCGAGTTTAGGGAGCCGAGATTGGCGGGAACTATTTCATTATTCATTTCCATTATTTATTTCACAATCAATATAGGAATACTGTGGAGAATCTGGAGGGGAGTCTGAATTATTCGAATTTTACTGTTAAAAAATCACTTGAACTGTAGAAGTCGTAAGTTGCAATGACCTTTCAATGCCTGAAGGTCCTCTCCCAAAAATATTAATTTTTGAAGCTCGATTACTGCTTTTCTTGCATTTCCTGTAGCGATCGAGAAAAAAAAACTACCAATTTTAAGGGCATATATTCGGAAACTTTGCATTAAAGTCGTAATTGCACACTTATATTTTAGAACGGTCATGTAGTGAATGGATTTAGAACTTCACATTTTGTGTAAAGTTTCCACAATGATAAT
>CACRXK020004604.1:0-30984 GCA_902702795.2 Paramuricea clavata | reverse complement strand
TATAAACATTTACCCCTGGGAATTTCCCTACAATCAAAAAAGACCGCTCCCCTTTTTCAGAAGAACGCTAAAACTTCTCGACATTCGCTGATATAATGCAGAGAGAAAACAATAGGTTATTATGACCGTCAGTAATTATAAGACTATACCGACTGTAAAGTTTTGGCTTTGGAGGAAATTAATTTCCTGCGGAAAAATTCCTGCAAATATGGAAATCTGCGCAAAATATTTCAAACTGTAAAAAAACTTCAAAGAATTTCTGAAGAATCCGCACAAAATGCCTTTGTGAACCAAGAACCGATCTTCCTATTTGACAAAAACACTTTCTGACTGCTGTGAAAGTATCTGACATTTCTGCACATTTTTTCCAAGGAAAAAATATTTCCTGCGCAAAATAAAACTTTACTTAAGACTGCGATTATTCAAAGATCGAACCATGTTCAAGCATCCGTGCAAAAATATTCAAGGATATTTTATACTTAGAACATCTCAAAAAAAAGTCGCTGCATAGTGCCTGCTTTTCATCCAGAGTGCCTGCTTTTCATTCATACCGAATAGTTTGCCGACCGAAGCGATAACGTCGCCGCGTAACTCTTCGTCGCTATAGTACAGCAAGCAACACGTCGTCTATTTCACGCCTGAAAATTCTCTCGGCACGTCTATGTACTCTTGGAAGATCGTACAAATGGATGCCAGGTATTCTGTAGAGCGCCATTTTTATAAAAAAATATTACAACAGTGAACGGCACAAATTTTGATTTTATCCGCCGGATAGTAAGTTAAACGGTCTCAATGTCACCGTTTAAAGTTATCCACCGTTTAGCAAAATGTAACCGGTGGATAGCGCTAAACGGGCTTGATACAACGCGATTTCTAGAGCGTTTGAATTTTATTCGGCGGATAGCGATTTAAACGGTGGTTAGCGAGTTAAACGCCTTTGATACAACCGGCCCCAGAAATGTATGTATTGTTGCATGAATGAAAGTTATATCAGTTCTTTGTAGGTTCGCATGGCGATAAAACATATGGATTATATCAAGTTATATGCCTTCCTGGACCGTTAGAGGAGCAGTTTAGACAAAAATCGTCCGAGGGATTTAGTTTAATTAAAGGCACAGTTCAGCCTGTTGAACGATGGTTTTTAAGGCGCATTTCAGCCCTTTTAATTGAAAAAACTAACTAGGAAAATCAATTAAGTATAATTCAAAATCAGTAAACTCGATGTTTTAACAATAAAGATGTTTTAAAATGTTAAAAACATTGAGTTTGGTGATCTTGAATTATGCTTAATTGATTTTCCTAGTTAGTTTTTTCAATTAAAAGAGCTGAATTGCGCCTTAAAAACCATCGTTCAACAGGCTGAACTGTGCCTTTAAGTAAAGTTATTTTATTTATTGAACGTTCTCTGACTAAATATTTATTTCTACGAGCTTTCGGCTATCAGTCTATAGCCTTCGACGGGTGTATACAAATGATTCTACAAAGGACGCTAAACTTAAGTAGGTGGTATGAAATATGAGACTATCTATATGCTATGTTACAAATGAGGAATATAAATATTTAATTAATGTTTCTTGAGTTCCTTCCTTAAAAGTATTGTGTATTGTGCTGGAAGCTAGCCCGCGTGCAGGCCCAAGGGAACTGATAGTGGGCCTGCAAGCAAGGCCCGGTATTTTGTACTTTCCGCGTTCGCCCACGAACGCGGCATTCTGATTGGCTGTTTGCTATTGGATTCTATAATTAGATCAGTGGTTCATCACAAAGGCTCTCGATAAGTTTAAAATTCGAAAATTGATAGCCCGCGTGCAGGCCCAAGGGAACTGATAGTGGGCCTGCAAGCAAGGCCCGGTATTTTGTACATTCCGCGTTCGCCCACGAACGCGGCATTCTGATTGGCTGTTTGCTATTGGATTATATAATTAGATCAGTGGTTCATCACAAAGGCTCTCGATAAGCTTAAAATTCGAAAATTGATCACTTTTTCGATTACAAATGGAACAAGAACAGACTGTTTATTGTTTACTTGAAGGAAGAGATGTTTTTGCCGTTATGCCAATGAGGATTGCTTGTCGTGAGGTGTTGGAATAGCAACATTTAATACGACTGGGGTAAACTATAGTAACCTTTACTTAAGTTTAATTAATTTCAAACAGACTTGATACGTTATATGTTCCTCAAGAAAATTATCTTTTGGTTGATGTTGAGATGCAGTTGCATGTAAGCCTATTCAAAATACTTTGCGATTTACAAGGCTTCGCTGAAAGAGCAAAACAGAAGACGGTATTAAATTGCCGTTTGAAACGAAACGATCTGGACTCTGAACGCTCTCTTCTTTCGTAGAGTTCTCACCAAATGAAATAACTGAAATAAATTTCGTACTTTCCGCCGCCAACAAGAATTGCACACACGATCTGATAAGTGAGACAATTTATTTATAACAATGGCGACAGCGAAGCACAGTCATATTATAAATGCTGATGTTGTATCGCACGACTTCCCTCACGATTTGAAGTTTGAGACTGGTTTTCTGTTGAAATTCGTCTTAATTTGCCTGTTCCGATTTTAGTTGAAAATGAGCACCGGCAAATTTGGCAATTACTGACGGCGTTGCTTGCTTTTTTGGAGTTAAAACGCAGCCATTTAGACATTGTTTATGTTCTGAATAAGCAGAGAAAAGGGGTTAGGTTAAAACGCGGAAGCGGATGCGGAACGGAACGGATGCGGAACGGATATGGGGTTAAAATGCGGAACGGAACGGATATGCGGAACGGATATGGGGTTAAAATGCGGAACGGAACGGAAATGCAGAACGGAACGGATATGGGGTTAAAATGCGGAACGGAACGGATATGGGGTTAAAATGCGGAACGGAACGGATATTGGGTTAAAATCCATCTGGTGGACGGGAAATCTGATTGGTTGATCAGCATCATGAAAGATTTTGATTGGTTGCAAGTTCATATAAACAATGGTTTTAAAAATAGCTCTGTCAAAGCGACAATTAAGCCGGTTAAAGACGAGCAAGTTTTCTTTAAGAATCTTTAAAACACGGAATGAGAAAAGCCGGAATCTTTAAAACCCGGAATTATTACTGTAATTACTGTAATAATTTATTAATTTAATAAAGACAAGTTTTGGCGGGATTCCTAAACTTCTTTGCGCGTCGTGTCAGATCCTCGAACAAACAAGTAAGCAGTAAAGTAAAGAACCTCAAAAAATTTTGTGCAAGGCTGATATTCTATTATTCTGGAGGAAACACAGTGGGTTAGTTTTTATAGCGAATACTATTATCAATACTGTTGAATTGAAGCTCGATTTTTTATATACGTCTGGCAGTACCACATCATTTTCAAAATACTAGGCCGTTTCAATTTTAATAAGCTTTCCACCTGCGTCTGTCACTATAAAATGTTTTTAACTACATATTATGAAAGCTTCAAATGCGTGTGCTTACATGCGCAGCAAGGCGAGACTTTTGAACTTTTGAAAATAGTTTTTGAATTTCCGTGGCATGACAAAAGTTTGTTGCGAACGTTTTCTCAGCGAATTTTCTACTAACCTGCAAATATAAATTCCACTAAAATGTAGGCATTTTCACAAGCTTTCAAAACATCCACGTTAGGGGGTATGTCGTTAAATTTCGAATTAATATAAGCGATTGAAACTCGTGCCTAAAATCAGACATAATATATATTCCGATTTTCGACCAGAATGTATATTCCGACGGCAATTTTTACACCCTCGTTTAGGCAACGAATTGTCGCTCAATAATCTAGCTATACCATGTCAATGTTATAGCTTGAACCAAAATGTAGCTGATTTCACCAGTTATCTGACAATATGCGTAAAATTATTGTACCTGTAATATTCGCACAGATATAGACGAATAAAAGTCATGTTTATGTTGCATTAAACTTTCTAATTATAATTCTGGTTTCAAATTTTGTTTACATTGTGTGATTTTGACCCCGTCGTTTAGACAACGTTTTCTCGCTCAATATTGTAGCTACAGAAATATAGCTCCCGCTAAAATGTAGGCATTTAGGCATTTTCAGAGGCATTCAAACCATATGCGTTAGCGGTGAATGTCGTTAATAGTTGGAACATATTATGTCTGCTTCTAGGCACGAGTTTCAACCGCTTATATTAATAGTATATATATATATTAATTATAGGCCTATTAATATCATAATTAGAGAGTTTAATGCAACATAAACATGACTTTTATTCGTCTATATCTGTGCGAATATTACAGGTACAATAATTTTACGCATATTGTCAGATAGCTGGTGAAATCAGCTACATTTTGGTACAAGCTATAACATTGTATAGCTAGAATATTGAGCGATAATTCGTTGCCTAAACGAGGGCATGTAGTAAAACACTGACTACCGGAACACCGGAACACCACCGGAACACCACCTAACCCTAACCCTAACCCCAACCCTAACCCCTAACCCTAATCCTAACCCTAACCCCAAACAAAATGGTGGTGTTCCGGTGTTCCGGTGGTGTTCCGGTGTTCCGGTAGTCAGTGTTTTACTACATGCCCTAAACGAGGGTGTAAAAATTGCCGTCGGAATATACATTCTAGTCGGAAATCGGAATATATATTATGTCTGGTTTTAGGCACGAGTTTCAATCGCTTATATTTAAAAATTGCCGTCGGAATATACATTCTAGTCGGAAATCGGAATATATATTATGTCTGGTTTTAGGCACGAGTTTCAATCGCTTATATTAAATTGAAACTCGTGCCTAAAACCAGACATAATATATATTCCGATTTCCGACTAGAATGTATATTCCGACGGCAATTTTTAAATATAAGCGATTGAAACTCCAAGTTGAAACTCGTGCCTAAAACCAGACATAATATATATTCCGATTTCCGACTAGAATGTATATTCCGACGGCAATTTTTACACCCTCGTTTAGGCAACGAATTATCGCTCAATATTCTAGCTATACAATGTTATAGCTTGTACCAAAATGTAGCTGATTTCACCAGTTATCTGACAATATGCGTAAAGTTATTGTACCTGTAATATTCGCACAGATATAGACGAATAAAAGTCATGTTTATGTTGCATTAAACTTTCTACAATATTGAGCGAGAAAACGTTGTCTAAACGACGGGGTCAAAATCACACAATGTAAACAAAATTTGAAACCAGAATTATAATTAGAAAGTTTAATGCAACATAACATGACTTTTATTCGTCTATATCTGTGCGAATATTACAGGTACAATAATTTTACGCATATTGTCAGATAACTGGTGAAATCAGCTACATTTTGGTACAAGCTATAACATTGACATGGTATAGCTAGATTATTGAGCGACAATTCGTTGCCTAAACGAGGGTGTAAAAATTGCCGTCGGAATATACATTCTGGTCGAAAATCGGAATATATATTATGTCTGATTTTAGGCACGAGTTTCAATCGCTTATATTAATTCGAAATTTAACGACATACCCCCTAACGTGGATGTTTTGAAAGCTTGTGAAAATGCCTACATTTTAGTGGAATTTATATTTGCAGGTTAGTAGAAAATTCGCTGAGAAAACGTTCGCAACAAACTTTTGTCATGCCACGGAAATTCAAAAACTATTTTCAAAAGTTCAAAAGTCTCGCCTTGCTGCGCATGTAAGCACACGCATTTGAAGCTTTCATAATATGTAGTTAAAAACATTTTATAGTGACAGACACAGGTGAAAAGCTTATTAAAATTGAAACGGCCTAGTATTTTGAAAATGATGTGGTACTGCCAGTCGTATATCAAAAATCGAGCTTCAATTCAACAGTATTGATAATAGTATTCGCTATAAAAACTAACCCACTGTGTTTCCTCCAGAATAATAGAATATCAGCCTTGCACAAAATTTTTTGAGGTTCTTTACTTTACTGCTTACTTGTTTGTTCGAGGATCTGACACGACGCGCAAAGGAGTTTAGGAATGCCGCCAAAACTTGGCTTTATTAAATTAATAAATTATTACAGTAATTGCTGCCGTTAGGCACAGCCCTTAGGAGTTATGCCACTGCGGAGTGAACATCTGACCATTATTCCAGCCGGCTTGCTGTACAACTTTCAATTTACTTGAGCATAAAATATCATAGTAGAAGAGCTAATTCAATCATAAAATGTTGAGTTCATAAACCATGGTATGCAGGGCAAAGGTACTGAAACATCTAGTGGCAAGGGTTGACCAGAGGGTGGGTACAATTGCATCTGACTGATTTCCCAATGAGTATGGAATACTCAGGATTACCAAGTTAATTGGTCTTGTGGAATTTTATGTGTATTATGTCTATAATACCAATGGAGAAAGTGCATTACCACTTGCAATCTACAGCATTGATTTATTTTTCACAATTCTGCAAACTATTAATGGCAGCTGGCAATGTCACATGTAACACAAGGCCGTCAGAAGTGGGGAGCTTGAGCCCCCCCTAAAATTTCCATTTGTATAAGCAAAACACACAAAATAACTAGAAAAGTGCAAAAGCAATTAAAATTTATTCAGATATATTCTTGAGTCCCCCCAATATTGATTTACTTCCGATGGCCTTGTAACATACTGCCCAGATTTTTTTAATTCTATAACGCCCTGTATACAAGGTTAGTACCGTATTGAATAACTTGCACACCTGACACCACTATAAAGAAAAATGGGCCGGCCATTGCTAATGTGCCAGTTGAAAGGTAAGCATGAGCTACTAAGTGTGTTAGCTTATTTAGGTCATGGAACAAGATAATTACAAAAGTAGTAAAAGAGGACACATTAGTTGTGAATATGTTTTTTTTTGCTATCCTGAGTATCCTCACGATAATGTTCACCCAGCATGAAATGAAAAGGTAGTGCACAACCTGTGCAGAGTCCATTTTGCATGTTGGCACACAATTTGGCATTAAAATTGTATATTGTTGATTGCTAGGGGAACAGGTGAGGACTCTGAACCCGGCATTGCTTGACAAGTAAGATACTTAGCGTATACTAACCCCAATTACACATACCACATGAAATATCTAAGGTTACAAGGTGGCAATATATTTGTAATACTAATTATATACAATATCTCAAATGCTCAGATGTATGGTAACAGGCTGTAACAAATGGCTTTAAATAAATTTTGGTAAATTAAATTTGAAGTGCACCCCCCCCCCCTTCGATTTTTACACTCCCCTGTTGGCCAAGGGTGTTTACCTCCGTCAACCCCCCTCCCCTCCCCCTATAAACCCAACTGTATGTTGGGATGGATTTACTGGGGGGTCACCTCCCTAGCCCTGGCCAGGGGGGGGGTGCTATTTTTCATGATAAAGCAAAAAAATATTTTAGAGACAAAATGAGATACAGTAATTTGAGTGATATCGATAACATGATAAGAAGCGAACTGTGAACAACAATTACAATTCAAATACAGTAGTCAAGCAAGACTTGACCTGTAAGTTGATGGGCGGGTGGCATGCATGACCAACATAACTCGGCATTAGAGCTGGCAGATCAACCCCCCCCCCCCTTCTACCAGATCATGCTGGATCCATCCCTGCCACCATGACTGTTAGTGTTGGTGCTAATTAAACAGTGCAATCTTGAACGGTCTGTGCCAGGCTAGATAGAGACGATAGCAAGATAACTATATATAACTTAGTACCTGAAAAATTCATACAGAACTTCACTCGAAAAGTCAATAATTTGTACATTCCGCATAGATTTTCAAGCTCTGTGGATTATGGAATATAAACTAGGCTGTTATTACAATTTTCAAAATTGAAGTTGAAAGTGTCAAAAATTTCTTATCTTGGCCAATCTATTTTTTACTTTTAAAGCATAATTCACTGAAACATATAGATATTAATTTAATTTAAACTATGTTTGAGAAAAATTCTGTTATAAAATCTTTTTCAGATTAATCAGGTAAAGAGTAAGATACCTGGCATATCAGAATATAAGTTCTACCAACCAAAAAGAATAAAAAGATCAAAAAACAACAATAGAAATTATAGAATATAAACTCCATAAGCCACTCCTTAGCTTGGCGCCATATTGAATTTCGCGGTCGCGCTGGTAAAGGCCTGGGCACACCTGGGGACTAGGTGCTCTACCGTATCTGAAATAGCCTTCACCCGATCAATGTGTCCGGGTCAGTGGTTCGGGTGTGATTATTCTGCAAGTTTTTTAAACAAGGGGGGCGGTCAAACTTTATTTTGTATTGTGCTCGCTTGATTCTTCTCAGGATTTCAGAAACGATCAACAATACTTTGCCTTTGGATATAAATTGCGGTAAGGATAGCTTTATTTAGCTGGCAATATACTTGAGATATACTTGAAAGCATTTATATTTAGATCTGCTGCTGTTTTATAGTGTTCGATATACTAGAGTAGAGGTATTGAAACAATATTGATTATTGAATATGATTTCATGAACTTATCAGCAGTTTTATTCAGAGATATTATATACTTATACAAGGAGTCCAATTTTAGTAATATTTGTTTGTGCGGCGATAATGAGTTTGTATATTGTTCATTCTAGATGTTTATAGCAATGTGCTTTCAGCAAGTTTTAACAACAAACGCGGACTGTTGTGTATGCACGTCTTAATAATCAGGCTTAATGTATAAAAGATATTCCTATACTAGCAACCCAGTGTGGATTGATGTCTACACGTAAACTTACCAGCAGTTACATGTAATATACCCTGCTGGCAGTGGTTTCTGAGCCGAGGAGAAACTACTGCGAGCAAACGAACGATTTTCTAGCGAAGATCGCGTGATGCGACCAACGTGACGTCACTTTAAATTTGACTTTCTCTCCTGTAGTTTGTTAGATGTAAACAAGCTTGACATAGTTTAATCAAACGACTTTTTATTCTACATGCAGTTCGCAATTTATCTATCGGTTCTATAAATATCGTTGCTGCCAATACTAAAATATTTTTGAAAATCGGTTTCTCACGCTACAAATTTGACATTTGAATTTCTGTTATATCTTTTTCAATTTTTGTGTTTATACGATCAATATTTTTTTATTTGGTCTATAAACTTTATTTGTGTTACTTTAATTTAAACATTGGATATTGTGTTAAGGTTTTCGGTAGAGTAAATTCCAATTTCAAAAGATTCCAAATATTAATATGTTTACTATTGTGGATTTTGACAATTATTGCATTTTTTTGCGACCTCAACCGCTACAAAACATTTCTCTAAAAGGTTGATTTTTGTTGCAGTGTAGAATTTATTGTTATAATTATGTTATTCTTTTGAACTCTATGCGGTTTTCAAGTCATCTTGATGTATAATTTCTCACATTCTATTCAATATTTGTACACTTCTGTACAAAGACAAGGACAGTCAAAGTATTATATTTAAGCGTGTTGCTATATTTAGAACGTGATGTTGTTTTCAGTGTACAACTGGCTCGCATTTTACCAGCAGTGCCAAGCATTTACCCATGCGCACGACAACAAAAACTTGTTTAACTTGTTTTACCAGTTTCTCATTTATTGTTTCGTCCGTAAATTTGGACGGCGGCTACATCAAACGATCGTTCATTTGCTCGCAGTGGTTTTTCTTCAGCTCAGCTAGAAACCACTGCCACATGGTACATGTAATAACATGTCAACCGGCTTTTTTTGTACAAGGTACGACGTTCTGTAAAACTATATCCATTGTTATATATGTCCATTGTTAGCATGATATGAAATAATCCTACTGGCCAACATTCATATATTCACCTGGCTGTGTCACTACATGTCAGGGTATAAACACACCCTTAAAAACGCCTGGTTTCTATTAAATCGTAATCATCGCAATAGTCGCGGAACGCAGACATCGTTATCGCAAAAATCGCAGTAAGTCTATCTTTGCGACGTTGTCGTAAGAGTCTTAGTTATTGGCGTGACTCAAGTTTCCAATAAATCGCAGTTTTTATTTAAAATTTTGCGTTTTTTAAATCGTTGCGACGCTTGCGATGCGGTTTTTGCGAAAATTACGATTTAATGGAAACCAAGCTTTATTGGCAGCAAATTGCGACATGCTGCCTTGATCCCTGGGCGGTGAGGCAGCACTTTCCTTGCAATAGTAACTTCTAGTTACAGTAATAATTCCGGGTTTTAAAGATTCCGGCTTTTCTCATTCCGGGTTTTAAAGATTCTTAAAGGGACACTCCACCCCCAGAACAAGTGTCGCTCATAAGAAAGCTTTATATGAGCCTACCTTGGAATGAATATTTGTTCGCCTCAATTCTTTTTCGTTTGCGAGAAATTTAACTTTGTTTCACTGATTTTTCGTCCATTATCGCCGCCATGTTTGTTGAATCCGCGGGTGGTCCTATGAGTGCCGTGACGTAAGTGTGTGATGGTAACACATTGTATAATCAGATTTGCTTCGAAACAAATTGTATAATCAAGCTTTAGTCTTTAGAGTTTCCTTTTAGATATTTTTTAACCGAACATGCCTCATTGCATGGTTCTCCTGAGTGTACTAACAACTCACAGAAAACTGTGGGAATCAGCTACCACAGAATTCCAAAAGAAAAAGGTTTGCGAGAAGCGTGGTTGGCGGTCTGAGTAAACCCACGCGATATAAATAATTCATGTATTTGTTCGGCGCATTTTACACCAGACTGCTTCGAAAGAACGCTCGATCTTGTGCCTGGCTACCAAAAAAGGCCAAAGCTAAAATCAGACGCAGTGTCATCTATAATTCCGCGCACGGTAAGCCAGAAAAAGCTAGAAGCACAGGGCGAAGAAGAAATCAAATCCGCTCTGAACAAGCCAGACAAGAGGTATTAAGCAAGCCATGAACGCTTGCATGTATTTGTAGTATAAAAAACTTGTAGTCTTGTACATTATGTAATTTATATTTTGTAGTTTTCATATTGTGGCAGAATTAACTTTCTGAACATTTGTACGTTATTAGACACAAATAAAGCATAAACACTTCAATAACATTTTATATGTTGTGTATATTTTTATTTGCTGCATATATTTATAATATTAAATTGTGTATTTTATACGAGTTCATGTTCTAAAAAAATGTACAACCATCATCTTAACTCCTTCCGACATCATATTGGGACAGTGATATGGAAGACAGACCCTGCATGCTGTAACTGGAGCCTTTCTTTTTCGTAGGTTCGAATAAATACGGCTGAAGCGAAAACTTTGCTTCGTCCGTTTCAAATTTTACATTATTCGGTGATATGCCTTCGTCTACTTCAGAAGAGCTGCTAGTACTCGATCGGGCCATAATTTAAAATGATCAGTAAGAGAATAAACGATCAATAACAGAATTTATTTACCCAAAATCACACCGAAATGAACCACGAAGCTGTTTATAATTTATAGTGTTTACATCAAAGACTGAGTGTTTCTATCACACACTTACGTCACGGCAGTCATAGGACCACCCGCGGATTCAACAAACATGGCGGCGATAATGGACGAAAAATCGGTGAAACAAAGTTAAATTTCTCGCAAACGAAAAAGAATTGAGGCGAACGAATATTCATTCCAAGGTAGGCTCATATAAAGCTTTCTTATGAGCGACACTTGTTCTGGGGGTGGAGTGTCCCTTTAAAGAAAACTTGCTCGTCTTTAACCGGCTTAATTGTCGCTTTGACAGAGCTATTTTTAAAACCATTGTTTATATGAACTTGCAACCAATCAAAATCTTTCATGATGCTGATCAACCAATCAGATTTCCCGTCCACCAGATGGATTTTAACCCAATATCCGTTCCGTTCCGCATTTTAACCCCATATCCGTTCCGTTCCGCATTTTAACCCCATATCCGTTCCGTTCCGTATATCCGTTCCGTTCCGCATTTTAACCCCATATCCGTTCCGTTCCGCATATCCGTTCCGTTCCGCATTTTAACCCCATATCCGTTCCGTTCCGCATTTCCGTTCCGTTCCGCATTTTAACCCCATATCCGTTCCGTTCCGCATATCCGTTCCGTTCCGCATTTTAACCCCATATCCGCTCCGTTCCGCATATCCGTTCCGCATCCGTTCCGTTCCGCATCCGCGTTTTAACCTAACCCCAGAGAAAAGCCCGCAACATTTTAATGCGAGTTTGTTTGTTAATATTTGGGTGCTGTCATTGGTTCTTTTTTGACAATTGACGCGCGAATGGGGCGTGTTATGAAAAGGGGCGTTTTACAAAATACCGGGCCTTGCTTGCAGGCCCACTATCAGTTCCCTTGGGCCTGCACGCGGGCTAGAAAATTGATCGCTTTTTTCGATTATAAATGGAACAAGAACAGACTGTTTATTGTTTACTTGAAGGAAGAGATGTTTTTGGCGTTATTGCCAATGGGGATTGCTTGTCGTGAGGTGTTGGAATAGCAACATTACGACTCGGGTAAACTATAGTAACCTTTACTTGAGTTTCATTAATTTCAAACAGACTTGATACGTTATATGTTCCTCAAGAAAATTGTCATTTGGTTGATGTTGACTCTGTTCTTGCACTGAAGAAAACAGTGCTTTTCGCGGTGAAGATTTAGAGGCAGTTGCATGTAAGCCTATTCGAAACACTTTGGATTTACAAGGCTTCGCTGAGAGAGCGAAACAGAAGACGGTATTAAATTGCCGTTTGAAACGATCTGGACTCTGAACGCTCTCTTCTTTTGTAGAGTTCTTTACCAAATGAAATAACTCCTTACGTGTTCGGACTTTCTCGTCTTCAGGGATGTAAGGCTATAGGCTGATAGCCGAAAGCTCGTAGAAATAAATATTTAGTCAGAGAACGTTCAATAAATAAAATAACTTTACTTAATTAAACTAAATCCCTCGGACGATTTTTGTCTAAACTGCTCCTCTAATGGTCCAGGAAGGCATATAACTTGATATAATCCATATGTTTTATCGCCATGCGAACCTACAAAGAACTGATATAACTTTCATTCACGCAACAATACATACATTTCTGGGGCCGGTTGTATCAAAGGCGTTTAACTCGCTAACCACCGTTTAAATCGCTATCCGCCGGATAAAATTCAAACGCTCTAGAAATCGCGTTGTATATCAACGCATCCTCTATTTTTTAAGTAAAGTTAGTTTAGTTATTAACTTGTGTTAATATTTAAACTGAAGATTTTACACATGTGGTGTCCTGATCACCACGCTTGCCTTTCAAGCTGGGAGACGCGGGTTCAATCCTTGGTCGGACCTCTACTCAAGGTCTTAAAATAATTGAGGAGAAAGAGCTATGTTTACATTGACATCAGTAAATGGTAGACTTTCGCGTCTTCTCGGATAAAGACGTTAAAATCGTAGGTACTTCGGATCCCCTATGGGCAATGGTCTGTTGGGAAATCCGTTCATCCGTGAGAAATTCAATGAACTTTGAATTGAACAACTCAACATGTGCAATCTACGCATGCCCAGTTAAGATAAGTTGAGGTGTCAAATTTTGGCCGCGATCTCTGATAATTTAAAGAATCGACCGTGTCGATGATATATATCGCTTATAGATATCACTTCAGTTATGCATTGAGCTCACTGGGAAAACAAATGATGTAATATTCTAACCTGTTCATCCTGACCAATGAAAGGATGGTATGTACAAAGCTCTGTCAACACCTATGATATAATAAAACGTCTTCTAAACGCAACAACGAAATAACGTGTTTACTATATACAGCCAATTCAAAAAGGTTGTCCTTTGCAAACCTTAAACTCTAAACCTTGAACTCTAAGCGCGCAAAGCATAATGGGAGCACAATTTCAAGCTCAGTAGTTGAATATTGCAGCTATTTGTGAATGAATTGTTCTCGTAAGGAGATATTTGCCATGTCTCTAAGAAATGAGCCCCAAATATGATTTCTCAACTGATTAAATGATGCTCCCATTGTGCTTTGCACGTTTAAGGTTACAGGACACCCTTTTGGGCGTTTTGCGGAAAATCGCTACTGCGCGCTCAATATCAGTCCGATTTTCATCAAATCTTCACCAAATGTTCTCCAGTGCATGCTAAATATGGTAAAGTTGTAAAATTGACAAACAATGAAATAATATAAGAATTATTCAGGAAAATCTTAAATCGCGGTACCTTTACGCTTTTGAGTTATGTTCCTGCTGGTTTTAAGATATATTTATGAAAATATAATTTTTATACAGTAAAATAGTTGTTCTAAAAAATTGTGTTCGGAAAGTTTTGTTTATTTCGTCATTCCGCTGATATGGCAATTTCTTTGACCACTGCAATATATTTCTGAATCATTTGAGTGAATTGCTCCTTATTATTAAAATATCCAAAATTAGAACAAAACCAAACACCATTTTGAAACTGATGTCTGTAGCTATGTCCTGTGAAAATTTGAGAACAATTGGTTAAAACCCGCAGGAGCACAACTCGTTTAAAAATCAGTAATTGCCGTAAAATTCTTCGGGAGAAAATTGAATTTGAATATTACATTTTCAATGTTTTTCTTATTACAGCGAAATGTATTTTATTAAATAACTCTGCGAGTTTTCAACATTTTTCGTTCAAACTTGGTCAGATAGTAGAACCAGTCTAATGCTTTCATGGAAACCCATAAAAAAAATTTAGACAAAATTGACACTCAAACGTGTTCTGTAACCTTAAGCACGTTTAAGGTTTAAGGTTTGGAGTTCAAGGTTTGCAAAGGACAACCTTTTTTGAATTAGCTACATGTATATTCGCAACCAGATGCCTACAAAGAGCTGTATTTCATTAATTAGTAAATAATACACCTAACGTAATCTGTTTAATTCAACCATATACCCTGGTTAACAGCATAGTTGGTGGTCAATAGCAATGGTGGCAAAACACAATGTCAAAAAGAGCCACAAACATAATAACATACGGCTAATTATAGTAGCAATAGGAGTTTGTCATGACAAATCTGCCAAGGCAGACCTCCGGTACCAGTCACATTGAATTCAGTGGAAAAAGAATATCATTTCTAGAACCTCTATAAATCGAATCCCACGAGTACTAATAAAATAAAAAATAAATGGGTGTGGGGTGGGAAAATGGCGAAGTTTAAGGAAGAACAATACACATGCAGTAAAGGCTATTTTCCACTCTCAGGAAAATTATCCGTGGATTGGAACGGACAAGAAAAGTTTTCTTTGTCTTGTGAGCTCTGGGTTGGAACTAATGACTTTAACACAAAGAAAAATTTTCTTGTCCGTTCCAATCCACGGATAATTTTCCTGAGTGGAAACTAGCCTTAAGCAGTCGGCGAATGCCCGTGAACTTACGTGACGTCAGAGACTCCCCTCTAACGTTGTTAGGCGTGATACATCAGCCGTTAACCTTGCTTAAATATACATTTAACCACATTAACACCTCCATTGCCGCTTCACAATAAAACTAATTTCAACAGGTAAGTATATTCGATTTCTCATTATAAAATTCTGGCTTCATAAATTGGTGGTCTGTCCAGTTCTACGTTTGAGATCAATGCACTAGACACATACCGGAAAAATTCTTGCATACAAATGAGGACGACGCATATCATGAGGAACGCGAAATAATCCAGGAAGGAAATCATAATTTGAAACCTAAGAGAAAAATTAAAAGACTATTTGAGCGCCATGTAATGAATTGTGTATTCAGCAACACGTGGCCAAAATGCATAGAAATATTAGACTTAGAATGCGTGCTCCTGTCCTCTCTCAGTTAAAGTGCATATGACATGAAATTTCTTATTTTCTTAAAGGAAATAACTCTTTAAGTTGTAGTGTAAGCTATTTTCCAGTTTCTTGTTTTTATGGTTTGTTTCCGAGATATTTCAATTTGTTTGATAAGTAAATGAGTGTGAATATGTCCGCTAATTTAGGACGTCATGTTGGTTGCAAGCTCAACTTACACAGGTTATAAATGTATTAACTCTAAAAACTGTTGATATCAGTTCATGTTCTTCTCCAGTGTTTCATCACCTTTCCCAGTGAGTGAAGTTTGAAATTATCATCTTGGATGATAGCAGTGATATTCAACCATTTTGAAGAGCTTGCAACCAACACGACGTCATAAATTAGCGGACATATTCACACTCATTTACATATCAAACAAATTGAAATATCTCGGGAACAAACCATAAAAACAAGAAACTGAAAAATAAGTTACACTACAGCTTAAAGAGTTCTTTCATTTAAGAAAATAAGAAATTTCATTTCATATACAAAATGGCCGATATTATAAGGGCAAATTAAACTCGCCCCATGACAAATCGCTATAGACCGCTCCTCGGACAAATCCAACATGGCCGACTTATAAGGGCAATTTTGTTTTCAATTTTGACACCGGTCACATGATCAAGCACGCATTCTAGGTCTAACATTTCTATGGGAAAATGTCATACTGCGATGCAGAAACACTTACCATTTTCGATAATACCGTACATATTGAGTTCAAGTATTGTTTTCCAGAGAGAATCAAATTTTTATCCTCAAGTGTTTCTGGAATGATTGTCAATACAACATCCAATACTTCCCATTCCAACTCCTGAAGAATGTCAAACATAAAACCTGCATCATAATTTTACTTTCGAAACTTACCCACGAAACGGCTAAAAACGATCAGGTTGTTGCAATACAGATGAAAACAGGATTTAACAATGTTTTGCTGCCCACATTGTTCACAGTTATCAACAATATTGAACAATATTGTTACACCCGATTCAGGCTCAACAATATTGTTCAATATTGTTGATACAGTAAGTGTGAACAACGTGGACAGCAAAACATTGTTCAATCCTGTTAAACACCGGGCTCATAATTTTTACGCGTGTATACAGGGCTTTCAAAACAAACCAGCGAGTGTTACGAGGTTTACCGCTGCCTATTTTCGGCATATCTTATATAGCCACGGTTTGTCGCTATAAAGTATGCGACTGTTTTCGGCATATACTTTACAGTCACGGTTTTGCGGCATTCGGCTACTTAAAAATGGAGAATTATGTAGTTTCATGGACGGATTTGGTAAAAATATTCCTGCATTGGGGGCAGCCACCTATCTTCTCATCACAGCCGCTTACTTAAAGGGGCTGTGTCACGATGCTACTGCGCATTCCGAACTTGAGAAGTGGATTGCCATCTTTTTTTCAAGTCACACAATATCGTTTGTAGTCCTTCAGAAATCTTGGCAATCCTTTGCGTTAAGAGTCACTGGACGATACAATTCAATCATGTGATATTCACTGTTCACTTTTTGTTTGTATATTTCGCTGTTTTGTACAGGCAAAATATTAACCAGCGAGGGCAAATGCCTTTGAGGTCTTTGTCTCAAATGTCTTTGTCTCATGCATATATAATCACTATACGATTAGCCAATCAAAGTCCTCGTTGATTTCAGCCAATCGGCGCCGTGACACAGCCCCTTCAAAAAGATTATAAAAGCCCTGGGGCCGGTTGTTCAAAGGTTGGTTAGCGCTAACCCTGGGTTAAAATGTAACCTGTTGTTTTAGTTTGTGTATTTCTGCACGCCTGTTTATTTCAAAACTTCAGAGAAGTAAACTCCCATCGATACAGACAAGATCTCTGAAGAAATATTTCCAAATTTATAGACATGCTGTCAGGAAGTGTGCTTTGAATTTTAGGTTAACCTAGGGTTAAGCTAACCCAGCTTGGAACAACTGGCCCCTGCACCACAAGGTAGACATTAATATGTAGATAGTCATGGGAGGACTCGTCTGGCAAAGTAAACTGCCAAAGGCAGGGTACATAGCTGCTTAAACAGGCTAAACAGTTTTCTGTGAAAAAGTAAAATCGCCAGTGGGGGCGCAGTGGGGCACATCGCGAGCAAATAGTAGTCATGCAGGTTAAAATATCGTGGATGAAAATTTTGAGCAAAAACTACATACACGATGGAATGATTAATTTCATTACACGCCTTGACTCTAAATGCCTGTTTACACTTGTAATTTTTGCTGCGATTTTCTTCTCCTGATGTATGTGAACGAGTGGATGAGTTAGGAATGTTTAGATGAGGGTACGTGTACTCAGAGCATTCATAACTTATTTACTCTTTCACATCCACCAGAAGAAACTCGCACCTAAACTCGCAGCAAAAATTGCAAGGCCAAAAAAAAAATATGTGGGTTTCCGGTTTCCCGACCCTACCTAGCTTTTGGACATCGAAATCCCGACCCTAAACTTTTTTATTGGATCATGCTTGTAAGTGTTTCCACTTAGAGGAAAAAGTTTGTGGAAAATTTAAATTTGAGGCAATGTTAGGGAAATTTATCTTTGGATGTGAAAGCACTGACTAAACAAAATGGCGTCCGCTTGTTCGGAAAATTAAAAAAAGTTTAAAAAAAAAGTTAAAACCGACCTACCCTACCGAAGTTTTTATAAGAAGAAACCGAAAACCCACATATTTTTTTTTGGCCCAAGTGTAAACGGGCCTATAGGTATTAAAATAATAAAATATGGTTAATTAAGTGGTATTTACCTGTTGTAAACACATTAAAATGACGTTCATAGCTTCGCTGTATGGCAGAGAAACGAGCCCAGACGTTTTATCTTCCGAGGAGCTACAATAATGAGATATACAGTTTGCACATGTGATAGCTGCTCCTTCCATAACTGTTCTCTTCAGACATCCAGCAAGGACTTTTCTCCACTCATCGCAGAAGTCAACTCGCAAACGCCCGCTGTGAGTGTCGAGCATTGTGATTGGATGATAGCACCAGGGGCGTCGGAAGTGGGGCCTAATGTCTTTGCCCTCCCCCCCCCCACACACTTTTTAACAATGGTCAATAATAAACCACAAAGTTAAATGATAATATTTCAATTACGCGTGTAGACAAAACAATTTGAGATATTTTATGATATTTTGTTACCTCTAGAACATTGTAAATCTCCTTCTAAAGTGCAGGAAATGGCATTTCAGAGACTCTAGTTTTAAAATGTTTCCGGGGGCAATGCCCCGGACCCCCTAGTGTGGTAGGTGTGCCCCCCCACCCACTTCTAGAGCCGCTTCGACGCCCCTGGATAGCACTCCCAGCGACCTTGCTAGTTCACTCTTACGATGAATGGAAAACAGGCTTAAAAGTCATCTTTTTTAAACCACTTTTGACAAGATAACCCATTGAGCGCCAGCGTTCTTCTCTTGACAAGTAAAACCGGCAGTAAAAAGTAAAACCAACAGAGTAAAATAATCCAGTAGCTAGGGCGCATTCGGACGCAGAATTGCTTTATACTAGAATTGCTTTATATACTAGCGGCATTTTTTACGCAATGTATATCAATCCAGTTTTATTGTGAGGTCGGTTTTATTTTGAGATCAACATACCTTTTTCGGTCGCTGCAAGCAAAATATGAACTGAACTTTACTTCACCATTGTTCTCTTGCACCATGCCTAAACGTTGACCACTGTCAGCTCGTAAACTTAGAAAACATTTCAGAATCTGTGGGAAAACAAAAAGCAAGTGTGATCAATGGCTCATACAGGTTGGAAAAAGTATCAGACCACGGGACCATTGGTCCCAGAAAATTTCTTGTGTTCCCAGAAAATATTTCCCCAAGAAAGAAAAAAAGATAATTGTAAAAATTTAGATAAAAGAAGAAATTCAGAGGAAATATTCTAACCAATAAAAAGAATGTGACCTGTACCGTAGTTATATGACCTCAGAAATGCAATAGGCAATTCCAGCTTTTAATTTATGCGCGCAGGGGGCGATGGGAAGAAAGGTATCATATTGCTGATTATGCTGAAAAATTTCAATAAAAACTGCCGAAACAACCGAAATATTTCAATATTTACAAGTATAAGCTATCACTCCGTGTTAGCACGGCCGCCATTTTTATTTTTTCAGCATAATCAGCAATATGATACCTTACTTCCCATCACCCCCTGCACGCATGAACTAAAAGCTGGAATTGCCTATTATAACTGCATCCATCTTAATAGTGCGATAGTGTATACATGCATATAGACTGTAGAATATTGTATGGCAAATGCATTTTTAGCCAATCTGAAACCCCAGATCGCCCCTATAGTAGCCCCGAATAGTACACTTTTTTGGCATTTGTAAATTGACCATAAAATAATAGTAAAAACTTGTCAATTAAAATGCAATTATCATTGATGCTTTAAAAGTGACGGCATAAATTTACAGTAATATAAGCAAAACTTACTGAACTTCAGACAACATTTTCTCTTTGGCGTACCATCTAAATCTCTTCATTTTAGCATTACTTTACAGATAAAGCACTAAACAAACTTTTTAAGTTTGGTTGCCGAAACGTATCAAAAAATAAAAATTTTGGATGATAGTCATAAACGCAACTGGTATATTATACTCATTAATTTTGAGAGCGTGTTACAACGTAACATACAAAAACATTTTGATCTAGGCAAGAAGAACAAAATCCATCACCAAAGCTCGATCTTAAATTAGTAAAGTTGCAAAGTTTGGTTGCGAAATGTTGTAAAATGAGGAAAATATAGCACTGCGAAATTTGCAAATTTTGTATTAATTTGTATTACGCGCAGGAAAAGCGACACATTTGAGCCGAAAGTCTATAGCTGGAATTGCCTATTGATCGATTACGATAATGAAACGATAGGAGCAGGTATAAATACAAGTAAAAGCCACTCACCGCCAGCCGTATTTGTGATGCAATGTACGTTCTATATCCATTGTCATAATGAGCTTTTATATGAGAAACTAAGATACCGAAGATACGTTCTGCATGTTCTTGAGGTTTACGGAGCAGCTTTACCTGCAGGAAATAGAACGGTGATCATGATAACTTTATTAAAGTGTCATGTCTTATAGCAAAACCAAAGGTTTCACTAATCGGGGACACATGTACTGTAACTTCCAAGAATATAGACAATACAGTACTTAAACTTAAAGGGTACTGTATGGGCAATGAAATTCAAGTCTGTTTATACAGAAAGAACTCGTTAAAATGTAAAATAAATCATTTCACAAATTTCCGTTCTTGAGATATTTTCGGTTGTTTAATACGCAAATGAAACAAATCTATTACTGTACGTCACAACCTGGTAAAATATTTTCAAAGAGGAGGTCACGCCAAAGTCCTAAAAAGCTCACTGTTCAAAACAGATTATAACATTTAAGTAGTGACTAATCTGCATACAAAATGTGATGTTTTTAGAGTTCTGTGGACTGTCAAATAGTTTATCCGGCTTGTTACATCATCTTATTTACATTTCAAATAAAATGAAATATCTTCTAACCAAAGAAAGATTATAAAAATTTTGTAAGATGACTAATTCTACAGCATAAAGAGGTCTTTCAGTGTAAACATGCATACCTAATTCTGTTGCCCATACTCTTTAACTCTAATCTCAAAAGCATCATTGTGAGTAGCATTCTACTCTGATAGAAGCCTATCCAATCTTCGAGTGACTGATTTGTTAAAACTAAAAAGTACATACCTTGAACAAGCGAACTAATCCTAAGACAGCCTCTTTAATGTCTCTTAACACTTTCTCATCTTGAGGCTATAAGGATTGGAACAACTCATGGAATTAAACAATATATAAAATATTTTTTTGGTTCATTAATGGAGTAATTATTAAAATTGATTAATTGAATGATGGTGTGATATTTTGAGTGAATGATAGATTGTGACGTACTGTTTAATAAACGAGTAGGAGAGTTTATTAAACAGCTTCAAAAACGTCTCAGATCACGGCATTGGCGAAATAATTTTCCAAAATAACTTTGTATTAGCTGAGAAAATACAAGTTGAAATTTGAAGCGTGTTTTATCACATATAAAGACACGCCATGCTTATGATTTCTCTTTGTGTTTTCCTCATGAATTATTAATGAGTTTTTGAAGTAATATTTCATATCCGACTATGAGGATTGGACTAGATTTCAAGTCCGCGCAATTTGATCCAATCCGAGGTGAAGCCGAGGACTGGGTCAAAATGCGAGCATTTGAAATCTAGTCCAGTCCGAAATGGAAGATTTGAAATGACATCTCATACGAATAAAGCCCTGGGCAATCTAGGAAACATTGTTGCGGAAACATTGTCTCCTACCAATGTTTCGCCATGTTTCGCAGGGTGGGCAAACACTAGGAAACATTAGTGAGAAACATAGGGAAACATCAAATGTTTCTGAATTCGCTAGGAAACATTTTTGCTTCCCGGGAAGCAAGTTTTGTTTCCGCAACAATGTTTCCACGGGTGGACAAACATGGAAACATTTGAGGAAACATCGAGAATCACAAATGTTTCCGCAACAATGTTTCCTACTTTGCCCAGGGCTTAAATCACTACTTAAAGTGAAGTGAATTTTGATCCAGTGAGTCCAAGGACTGAATTAATTTTGATGCAGTCCTAGGACTTGATCAATATACTTCACCAGGTATCCAGTATTATCATGCGAGCAAAATAAAGCAATATGGTTGACTAAACTACTCATGAATTACACATGCACTATACCAACCTGCTCCTTACTTGAACCATGTTGCGATGGTCTGACGTAACGTTTAAGAGGATCTACTGGACAGCGAGCTATCTGGAAAGGATAAATATATATTGATTTCAAAGAATTCATGGTTTCTGATTGGCTAACAGCCAACCGTAAAATCGTCATACAAACTCCGTAGCTGACCAAATATGGAGTTCCGACATCCTATTAAACGGAGTGACGTCATAACGTTGATATGAAAAGGAAATACGAAATGTGGAAACACGAGCATATAACAATAACATAGAATAAGAAATGAATAGAAGGGCAACTTGAGTCGGAACCTTTGAAGTTTTTGAAGCCGCGCATGTCGCCTCGCGCATACTGGAAATTGCCCGCTCTAATTACTCGCAGCCAGTAAAGCCAGTCAATTTATTAGAGATTTGTATTGCAGAATGGCCATTTGGCTGAATAAATCGACTATTTTTCGCAAACGAACGATTCAAATTACAAACCACGGCCGCTGGTTGTAATTTGAAGGTTAGCGAATACATTTCTGTTGGTTATGAGCTGTTACAGAATTGCTAAAGGGCGTTGTGAAAACCCGGAATGCCGGAATATGGCGGAATATCACGGAATATGGCGGAATATCACGGAATATGGCGGAATATCACGGAATATCACAACATTTTCCCGGAATATACCGGAACATCACAATATTTTCAGATGGTAGCCATGCGACTGTTTATAAACATGGACGTCTGACAAACATATTTTATTACAAAAGTGATGGATCTTTCCCATTTTGACGGTAAGTAACAAACAATAACTCTATACTGGAATTTTTATATGTTGTTTATATTATTATTACGAGTGTTCACCAAAAATTTTGAGCAAATATGATTTGCTCCTGAGTTACAGCGTCTTGAAAAGCAAAAGTGCTGACGTCAGCATTATTTTCGAACGCCTTCAGAACTGTGTTATACACAAAATTTAGTTAAAATTGACCATTTTATACCACCAAGCATTTATCCAAAAATCAAAAGCTAAAATTAAGGCAACTTTGAGCCAGTTGTTCGGGTATTAAGAAGTCCCGTCTTATTAAACCTTAACCAATAATTTTTAACTAAATTTTGTCTATAGGCATGTTTACACTTGCAATTTTTGCTGCGATTTCTAGTGCGATTTTCTTCTTCTGACGCATGTGAACGAGTAAATGTATTATAAATGTTCAGATGAGGGTACACATACTCAAAACATTCCTAACTCATCTACTCATTCACATCCATCAGAAGAAGAAAATTGCACTAGAAATCGCAGCAAAAATTGCAAGTGTAAACAGACCTTATGAAAGGCTCGTTCACACTTGCAATTTTTGCTGCGATTTTAGGTGCGATTTTCTTCTCCTGATGCATGTGAACGAGTGGATGAGTTATGAATGCTCTGATGAGGGTACATGTACTCCGAACATTCGTAACTCATCTACTTGTTTACATGCATTAGAAGGAGGAAATCGCTGCAGTGGCGGAAATCATGGTGGGGCGCGGCCGCCCCCCACCTTCACGGAAAATTGACGAATTTTCGGAAATTTTGACCTAAAAGAGGGCTAAAAACAGTCTTTTCGAGTGCAAATGGGGGGGGGGTACGTCGGAAATTTGAAAGTTTTGTCGGAAATTTAGGAGGCTTTGCCCCCCCCCGGAAAAAGTGAATTTCCGCCACTGAATCGCTGTAGAAATCGCAGCAAAAATTGCAATAAACGGGCCTTAAAGGCACAGTTCAGCCTGTTGAACGATGGTTTTTAAGGCGCATTTCAGCCCTGTTAATTGAAAAAACTAACTAGGAAAATCAATTAAGCATAATTCAAGATCACCAAACTTAATGTTTTTAACATTTTAAAACATTTTTGGACAACACTCGTAAAAGTAATATAAACAACATATAAAACTTCCAGTATAGAGTTATTGTTTGTTACCGTCAAAATGTGAAAGATCCATCACTTTTGTAATAAAATATGTTGTCAGACGTCCATGTTTATAAACAGTCGCATGGCTACCATCGGAAAATATTGTCATGTTCCGGTATATTCCGGGAAAATGTCGTGATATTCCGCCATATTCCGTGATATTCCGGCATATTCCGTGATATTCCGGCATATTCCGTGATATTCCGCCATATTCCGTGATATTCCGGCATTCCGGGTTTTCACAACGCCCATTGCTAAATGCGAAATTTAAACGTATTAGTACATGTTGTTTACTTACAAAGTATAAAGTACAGTATATTAACATATGATAGTTTGGTTTATTTATTGGAAAAATTCGATGTCTTCGAAGTAATATTGTAGTAATAGGAATGAATGTTAATTCATAATCATGATATTTTAATTACATAAATAAATAACATCATTTTCTGATATTGTTTGTATTTGTAGTTCAACATGTCAGTCACAGACAGACAACTTCCCACACGAAATAAATTTGATTAATTGCTCGCGACTTTGAAATTTATACTTTTTTAAATAAAATTTGATGCAATCCAAAACCTGTCCTGATAAGATTTGACATAAACCTCGAAAATCGAAATAAATAACACAGTATACGCGATTGGGGTAGTTCCTCGGGTAGAGGAGAAGTGATCACGTGATCGGCTAGTTGTGTTGTTTGTGGCGTCAGATATAACCAAATCCCTATCTCTAAGCCTAATCCTTACCCTAACCCTCACCCTAACCCTTACCCTAACCCTTACCCTAACCTCAAAACTAATCGCTATAACTAACTGATGACGTAGTCTGTGATGCAAATTCTTCTACCCGAGGATGTACCCCGCGATGGGCTGTCAGCATTTCAGATTGTAGCTCACACAACAATATCAAATTTCTCCCTAAATATTCGTTTCTTTCTATGCTAGCCACAATAATAATTTAGGCTTACATTGCCTCTGCAGGCAGTTGTAGTAGTTTGATATTCCAATCCTTTGTTTCCGAAAAATAGTCGATTTTGTGATCAAAATGTACATTTCGTAATACAAATCCCTATTGCACTGACTGGCTTTACTGGCTGCGAGCTTGAGAGATCCCGCGCGTGCGCACTGAAATTGGTTACGCGTTGTACACGCGAGTTGCCCTTCTATTCATTTCTTATTCTATGACAATAAGGCAACGATGACAATTATCGGAAGAGATTATTTCGCTGGCCTCAGAGTGACAAAACGTAACAAAGCAACGGTTTTACTAACACTAACTCTACTCCGAACACCAATTCTAACCCTAATCCTAATCCTTACCCTAACCTAACCCTACTCCAAATTTGTTTCTAAACCAATCTCGAAGAAAAACGTTTTGACGATATCTCATTCTGAGGTCAGCGAAATAGTTGATGCCAGAATTATCATACCTTCTCAATAATATTCAAAACGTCGCAAACTTTCTGTGAATCTGAGCCCTCAATAACATCGACCAGCAGCTGAACAGCTCTAATACGCACGGCAATATCTCGATCTTTAGCAATGTGGTCTAAATATGGTAACACTGAGTTCTCAAGGATCTCTTCCTAGAGTGAAACATAAAGCAAGTTCTATAAACAAGAGGGAAGAGCCTGGGAACGAGGTTGCCCGGCAAGTTCTATTATCCGCTTGCGGGTTATGTAAACCCGCCTAAAACTCATCACCTGAGTTTTGGAAATCTCGAATCACGGATGGAAAAAATATTTTACTTTCTGGGACCACAAGAGAGCATTGAACATTTTCTGCAAATAATCAAGTAAATCCACACCCGGACACTGTAACTGTGTGGCACCCTTAGTTATTTTGGAGTAACTGGAAGAACACTAGAATGCAGAATTAAAGAACACGAACACTGTTTGGCTATATATACAAGATATGACGTCGAGCACCAAAAAAACAAATGGACAGGCAATTAGCTACCTGCTTGGAAAACCAAAACTTCAAACCTCATATAACGGCGAGAAAGTTCCTAGAATGTTGCAAAGTACGTCTAATACTTTAATTCTTATGGCTGTTCTTTCTTCACATCTAAACACACAAAAAATAGGTTTGGCGTCTATGTGCACTGTATGTAAATACCATCAGGGCATTGAAATCGTGTTATTGAACACAAGTAACACAAAACAACACAGGAACACGATACGAACACAACTCACGAACACGAACACAACTCACGAACACAACTCACGAACACGACTCACGAACACAACTCACGAACACAACTCACGAACACAACTCGCGAACACGACTCGCGAACACGACTTACGAACACGAACACAACTCGTCTCACGAACACAACTCACAGACACGACTCACGAACACAACTCACGGACACGACACATCACAACACAACACAACACAACACAACACAACACAACACAACACAACACAACACAACACAACACAACACAGCACAACACAACACAACACACGAACACATCACGACAAAAACCATCATAACAGATCATACTTAAAATATCTGTCCACCAAATCCTTGATATTTTCAAACCAGTTGTCGCAATAAGGATGAAGTGACTGTGCACGATGTGAGACTAACAAAATCACTGATGATTCCTTTAGTGAAAAATATTTACATCTTAATCCAACAACATCTCCAATATGTATCAAGGCAGAGGGAGGTCAAATTGTTGGCAGTTATTCAGACACGTTTGACAAATTCAACTGTATCTCTTTATGCTATTATTTTATTAAAAATTCACGACTATAGTGCTGAACGCGCTGGGGGAGGGAGGCGGGAAAGATAGTAAGGGTGAACCCCTAGCGTCTGCACATATGGAAAATAATCGATATGGTATGGCGTGGTACGGCATACGGTATGGTATATGATATAGTATGCAGATCATGGTATACGGTATGGTATACATTATAAGGTATAATATAAGGTATGGTATAAGGTATGGAAAAAGTATGGTATAGGGTATGGTATATGGTATGGCATATAAGGTCCAAAGATTCATGCTTACCGGTCTCTTCTTCGTACATTTTGCTACAATAGCAAACAGTTTGTCTGCAGAACCATAAAACTCGTGTTTCTCATGTAGTTCTTCGATGTACGACAACAGGACATGGAAGTTCTCTGACACAGACGTGCAGGACGGATGTCTCTGCAAATATACATCAAACAGAAGGCTGACTCTAACGGAGCATAAGTAGGTAGTTAGGTAGATACATGTACAGTACTGCCAAGAAATAACTTATCAAAAACCGCGTCCAAGACGCGGGTATCTTGCGTCCACTGTGCGTCCACGGGCGCCCGCGGGTGCGTCCGTCCTGCGGGCGCCGTGCGTCCGTCCTGCGGGCGCCGTGCGTCCGTCGTGCGTCCACTGTGCGTCTGCGGGCGCTTGAGGGTGCGTCCACTGGGCGGGCGCCATGCGTCCGCTTTGCGTCTGCGGGCGAGGACGCAGCTGAGAAAGAGTTCTATTCGTAGATCGTCGGAAATTATCGCGTTTCGCTTTTCATAAACAAACCGTGGGCGTCGGAAAATATTCATGTTAGCGATTTCACGCCACGTTTTTACGCTTATACACAAGCGTTACAGACCTAGATTTTTATATTTCTAATATTAAACTTACCGTGAATTTTCAGAATTTGTGCTTCGTAAAGTTCCTTTTCGTATTTGATCTCGCTACTTTCGTACCTTCGTATAACGTTTGGTTTAAACCCAGTAATCTTTCAACGTTGCCGGTTTGCAAAATGCACGTATGGTTTTATATCTTCTTCGAAGAAACCCAAAATATGTTGACAAGTAAGCGATCGATACCTCATTTTATTAGTCTGATAGTAATACGAATCGAGTGATATTTGTCTGAGCTCTTCACTTCAGCTTTAGCGAATTATACTGCAACTTTGAAAATCAAGCGATGAGTCACACTCATTGAACCGTGTTGAAACACAAAGACTGTTTCCTGGACATGTAAAGGTATTCCATTAAGGGATTAAGAGAAGTCATTTATCCAGAAATTATATGGTAATTATCAATTTATATGACATATCACCATGTGCATTTGCTGCTTTGGAAAAACAACACAAACTATTATATTTATATATAGTTTATGTCTATTTTGCGCTCAAATATACAGTCATATACGCTTCAATCGCCACTCACGTACGTGTGATTGCATTGTGAAAGCACTACGCTTACTGTAGTATAACGTGTAACATTATAAAATGGTTATACTAAGTGTAACGCTTAGGTTCAATGAAACTCGATTTCGGATTCAACTTTTTATTCTTTGCTTCTCCGATCAGTGACACTGATCTGTATTCTCACGACAAACTACGAGTATGATGCAAATATTAGTTCGTTTTTCCGATTATGTTACGACGACTGCGTCCAAGGGGACGCAGTTTTTAACTAGAGGCCGGACGCGGGCGCTTTGGAGGCAGGACGCGGGCAGAGTAGACGCAAGACGCGGGCGTCGTGGAGGCCGGACGCGGGCGCTCTGGAGGCAGGACGCGGGCAGAGTGGACGCAAGACGCGGGCGCTCTGGAGGCAGGACGCGGGCAGACGCGGGGACAAGTTATTTCTTGGCAGTACTGTATGTAGACAGGCAGGCAGATTGGCAAGCGGGTAGGCAGGTAGGTAGGTAAGGCAGCTAGGTAGGTAGACATGCAGGCAAGCAGGTAAGCAGATAGGGTAGGCAGGCTGCCCAAAAAGCTGGCGGACGCTGGCTATTGCCAAGCAATACTTGCTGGTACAAAGCAATTTTTGTTAGTCAACGCAGATTAAGTCTAGGCCTTACCTCCACATATTCTTGTAGCGCTGAAGCAATATCGAGAATGGATTCCCAAGCAGTGTCATGTTGTTTCATGCCGTATTTCTTCACCAGTCTTTGCATTGACAGCGTCACTTCACAAATCACACTTTCATTGTCACATGACAACACCTAGAACATGGCAAATAGGGCCATATATGGATCCAGCTTGATAGGAGTGCTGGCGGGCGATGCCATTGAGGTTGGCTGAAACTACTGTAGTATAGATTAGACAGGATGCATAATCACAGAGTCAAGGGAGCTATGGCGTTGCTCTGTGGCAAAAGTCCTTAGTATGGTCCATTGGTCCATGCATAGGCCAAGCTTACATAGTTAGAGTGGGATCTTAGATTTGATGTTTGTCAGACATTTTGAAAAATAAGAATATCTAGCTGGTCAGAGAGGCTATAAAAACCCAAACTAGAAATTGGTCCCTCGCCCAGTTGATAAATCCATGTTGCCACTTGGTCAGTGGGTTCTAAATCCAAACGAAGGCCTATGCTCGAAAACGTCGAAGTTCTGGTTATATTTTTCAGGTAGATTGATCCTGTGTTTGCCCCAGAATAACTTTTATAAAAACTCACTCGTGTAGGATTGATATTCAGGCTAAAATATCGGTCGGTCACGGACATTGTCCGACGTAGAGAGGAAACCACTGGACATTCTGTCCGACCTAAGTCAAACTGAGATTTAGTGTTTACCCGACCCGAGTGAATTGGTGTCCGACCTAGCTTAACTTTGTCCAACGTCCTACCCTAGTCCAGGACTAGAGGCTCGTATGTTAAATGGAGCATCAGAGTAATGTATAAAATATGAACTGCAAATGTGTAATCAAGTGCGGGGTTTCACCGTGGGGTCTTCGGGAATTCATTGCCAAGATTCAAATGACTTTTCCAAATTGTGCTGATATTAATTTGTGTCTGTATTCATACTTATTTCCAAGCCAAACTGAACTCAAAGTCATCGGACATCACAATAAATATGTGCATGCGACCTCAAAGTCGTCGAACACTTTGTCAGACGGTTCTCTGAACGATATTTTAAGGCCTGATATTGTAAGCTATACCTTATAGAAAGATGGTAAGACAGCGATAGGTTTATGCAGCAGGCTGGTCACTCTCTTCGACCCCCATAAACACATCCCCACGAAGAATATTGCTCCTCTCAGTAATGAAAATTTGTACCAGTTGTTGCTGTCAACAAAAACGAAGATTTCTGTAATATCAATACTGTATAAGACTTGTCAAACAATCAATTAATCATTAACTGATCTGCATTAACTGATCAATCAACTGATCAATCGATCAATAATTAATAAATTATTATTAATAGTAATTAGTCAAATAATTAATCAATCAATCAATCAACTAATCAATCGATCAATTAATTAAACAGTAAATTAAGTATATCAATAAATTATTAATTAATCAAATAATTAATTAATCAATAAATTAATCATCAATTAATCAATTAATCATCAATTAATTAATTAATCAATAAATTAATCATCAATTAATCAATCAATCAATTAATCATTTTATTGATATCATATGAAAGTCCCACTTCTTTTTAAGTTCCATATGTCTTCCACAATACAACCATTTGACCAAGTTCTGTCCCATAAAAATGACATAAGAAAGCTCCCCCCTTGTTTATATCTAACCTGTCTTCCAGGATACAACACATGGTGAGAACTCCATTATGACCAAGATGTGTTCCAAGTAAATGTCTCATGAGCTGTAACAACACAAGTATTTCATTGTTAAATCTCAAACTCATGTGGACAGCGAGTGCTTAAATAGGAATTCGTGCTTTGCCAAACCA